>JAYJMB010006389.1:13463-54006 GCA_036873735.1 Pouteria campechiana | reverse complement strand
AAGTCGGGGAGGGGGAGGAGGAGGAGGAGGGGGGGGGGGGGGATCACAAGTCTAATGTAATACTTGGCTTAGAGTAGTCCAAATGTTAGGAATTATGCTAAGGTGCCTAAGGAGGTTAGAGCACTTATGAAGGAGACTATTTAGTCGGGTGTTACTTCTAAAAGAGCTCGACACCAGAAGGATAAGGAAATCACAGCAGAATTGGGTGGTTATGATGAGGGTGATGATGATAATGATAATGATAGAGATGAGAGGGAGCAGATGAGGCGGGCTATGAAGGCTAGTAGGGCAAAGCAAGGGGCTAGAGAAGAGTCAATTAGGTTGGAAAGGAGTAGACCTAATTTCCATGGTTTTACAAGAGAAGCTAGTGGGGGAAGCAGGCAAGGGGGGTTGGACGAAGAAGGGAGCCAGAAGGGAGGACTGAAGAAGTTCTTGAGCCGTATATCATCTATGAGAGGATCACAGCCAAAGTTGTATGAATAAGCTGGTGGGTTGCAGAAGAAGACTCATATGTACAAAAAGGGTAGAGACAGTGTAAAGAATCTTGGAAACCATATCTTTAAATTCTTTATTTATGGTATCGTTCCTCTACACTTGGCAGATACCGTGACTTTCAAGAATATCATCCACGCTACACAGATAGAAGGAGAAGGTGTCCCGCCTCCTTTAGTGTACCAAATCGGAGGAACATATCTTGATTAAGAGGACCAAGAAATGAAGGATTGGATCAAATTTATGACTCATACATGGGAAACATATGAGTTGTCTGGGATGTGTGATGGGTGGACTGGCCCCACAAAACTCAGTATCATCAACTTCATGTTGTATTGCAGAGGCATTACGATGTTCTGTAAGTCTGTGGATGCATCTAAGCAAATTGAGGACGCAACTTATATTCAAGAGATTGTTGAGAAGCAGATTGAAGCCCTTGGCTCAAGTTTTCATGTGGTACAAATTATTACGGATAATGGATCTGCATTTAAGAAGGTTGGAAAAACTCTAGAGAAAAAATTGCCTTTGTATTGGACTCCTTGTGTGGCGCACTGTATTAATCTCATCTCAGAGGATATTGGTCAATAACCAATTGATTGTAGTGTGATAGAGAAGGGTCGATAGATTACCAAATTCATCTATAACCACAGTTGGGTGAAGGCGCTTTTTCATGAGGCATCTGATTATAGGAGGGAGATTGTATGTCCAGGCAAGACTCGATTTGCCACGAATTATATTGCACTGGATAGCCTATGGAATGCCAAGCAAGTACTCAATACAAAATTCAACACTGATGTGTGGCACAATTCAAGATATGCACACACTAGGGAAGGGATAAAAGTGGAGATGATCATTATAACGACTTCCTTTTGGGATAAAGTACCATCGGTGTTGGATATTCTAGAACCCATATATAGAGTCTTGAGATTAGTTGTTATTGAGACTTATCCAAATATGGGCTCTTTGTATGGGCTCTTTGTATGAGGCATTTCAATTTATGGAGTCCATACAAAAAAATGTGAGAAGCGGGCAATGGGTGATCGTCATCATAGAAGATCGCTGGAAGAACATACTCCATCATCCATTACATGCAGCTGGTGAGTTTTGTTATATGAATTGCAATCTTATTAGTGTAGTCTTCTCTTATGTATCTTTTTCTCTTATGTTTGAATTGCAATCTTATTATTGCAGCATATTTCTTGAACCCAAAATACCACTATGAGCGTGGTCTTAGGGCAGATATGGAGTTAAATGAGGCGGTGTTTGAAGTCTTTGAGAAGTTATTTCCCGATCGCCCAAATACGAGTGATTTTGGAACCGAGATAAATTATTTATGATATTCACCGAATATACTTCATTATCTTATTTAGTATTATAAATAAAAAGGATTGATCCTTTTAAATGTTCCAACAGTTGATGGCTTTTCGCGAAGCGCGGGAGATGTTTGGAAAGGTAGTGGCCATTCAATCACGATCATGAGGATTACCCTATATGTAATTGTTTCCAAACCTCATAAAATTTTACACTCGCATATTTATTTATTATTTACAAATACTAATACATAATCTTGAATTGATTATAGGCAAATGGTGGAACTTATATGGCATAGAGACCCCAACACATAGGCTATTAGCAGTTCGAATTCTAAGTCAAACGGTATCTTCATTGCCATATAAACGAAACTGGAGTACATTCTCCCCCATGCATACCCAGAGAAGGAATAGAATAGGGTATGAAAAGCTCGAGAAGCTTATTTTCTGCCATTATAATATGAGGCTACGGGAGAGGATACTGCAAAAGGAAAATAAGGAGCCCGATGATCCTCTAGATCTGATGATGATTGGGCAACATGCACACTTGGAGGAGGATGATACCAGGGAAGACCCATTGTATTAATGATTGTAATCAGAAGATCTAGATGGACAAAATGGAGAGTCAGCAGAAGCTATTGCCCAAGAAGCCAGTGCACAGAATGTAGATATAGAAGGGGTGCTAAATCGAGAGCGGACCCCAGAAGAGGCATTTGATCCATTTTCTAGATCTCAGACCCAGTCGACTGCTAAGGGAGCCTCACAGATGTTTCAGCAAGTGTCGAGTACTTCGTCGTTAAGAACAAAGAGTAACAACGATGATATTGGTGGTGGTGGTGGTGATGATTATGATGATAGTGGTGGGGAAGGTGGTGATGGCATTGGTGGAAATGATTCATCATACCCACACAGTCAAAGGCCATTTAGCCAATTTACTTGTGAGGAGGGGTATACGCATACTACACAAGATGAGGATCATGGAGCACGTCATCCAATCAGGTAATATGAGAAAAGGTTTAGAACTAGAAAGGGCAAAGAGTCAATTGAGGATAACACACAAGTAGCATGTCATCTGTGAATTTAAGTGGCAGTAAAGAGGAGTCTTCCTATGGGCCAGATCCTTTATCACATTCATATCCATATAAATGGTCAGATGATTTTGGATGAAATCACAACAGTCTATCGTATCAGTCATCTCAGCTCAACTCAACCTCAGATTACATCAAATCATATGGGCACACATCATCAAATTACCCAGACAGTGGAGTAGAATCATTGGCTACTTATTCCCCTTTTAGCTTTCCTTTCCCATATACATATGATTCTACACGTCAACAAGATGACGATAAACTTGAAGAACCTGCGTGACACTCCACTTGGTATTAAAGTAAGAGTTGTTGTTTAGTTTTAATTTTCAAAGCACAACCAAGTATTTTTTTTTTGTATGTTTGTGACTTAGTAAGAGAGATATAATATTTAATATGATATTTTTTTCTTGTTAAGATTTATACTCCTGTCAGCCTATATGAATTTCTCATGTCTACATCCATTATTCATGTAATTGTGGCTTTTTTAATCCAATTTTTTGCCCAAATTGTGTGTTTATATTTATTATAATTTATTACAAAGTTTCACTGAAAATGTTTTAATTTTTTTCTATTTTTCTAATTTTTTTTCTATTTTACCGATAAAGTTCCCGGAAAAAACAATAATATCTCCGATAAAAGTGATAATATTTTTTTTTCCAGGCCACTGATAAATAAGTATTTATCGATAATACGAACACTGGATGGGAATACGCGGATTGAATTTATTTTGGCTACTGGGGCGAATGTTTCCTGGTAGTCAATACCATGAGTCTGTGTAAAGCCTTTTGCCACTAGCCTTGCTTTATATCTCTCTACACTTCCATTTGCCTTGCATTTTATCGTAAATACCCATTCACACCCTACTGCCCTCTTTTCTTTTGGCAAATCAATTACTTCCCAAGTACCACTTTTCCTCAGAGCATTCATTTCTTCCATAACTGCTAACTCCCAATTTGGATCATCTAAAGCTTCCTGCATGTTTCTTAGAACAAATAGATGAAAAATCTTAGAGATAAATGACCTATGGCTACTGGAAAGTTTTTAGTAAGAGACATATTTGACAATGGGATGCTTAGTACACGTTCAAACTCCTTTTCTTATGGCTATAGGAATATTAAGATCTACGGGTTTTTTATTCGAAGGCACAATGGACAAAGGGGATGACACAGAAATAGGATTTAGAGATAAAATAGGAATAGGATTAGATACAGTAATGGAATTACCTAGAGTATTCGATGGACCATTTCTCGAAGGCTCTGATTGATCTTGTATTGAGATGATTGGTGGATTTTTACTCTTTTCATGAGGTCCTTTTCTAGTATAAACAAGAAGCTCATAATCAGGAATACTTTGATCCTTTTGTAGTATTTCTTCCCCTGTTGGTGACAAATTTACAATAGGCAACTTTTGACAAGGGTTTTCTCTATTTTCAGTATCTTCATCAAACAATTCTTTTACAGAGTTTTCAAGAATTGTGTTAGGCAAAGGAACATCCCAAGAATTATCTTCATTTACTTTCTCCCCCTGAAGAGAATTTTTACTAAAGTAAGGTTGATTTTCCAGATAAGAGACATTCTACTCACATTAAATTTTTTTGTTATAGGGTTGTAACATTTATAACCTTTTTTATTAGGAGCATAACCTATGAAAACACATTTTTCAGCTCTAGGATCAAGTTTTGATTGAAATTTCCTTGGTATGTGTACAAAAACTGTGCAACTGAAAACCTCTAAAGGCAAGTCTGAAATTATTCGTGATTCTAGAAAAACTTTTTTGAGACATTCTAATTGCGTGGCATAATTTAAAACTCGAGTTAGTATTCTAATAATTAAATATGATGCAGTCAGAACAGCTTCTTCCCATAGATATTTTGGAATATGCATTGAGAACATTATGGCTTGAGCCACTTCAAGTAAATGTTTGTTTTTTCTCTCAGCGATTTTATTTTGCTGAGAAGTATCACGACAAGTTGAATGCCTTTTTCCTTCAAAAAATTTCACAAATTTTCTTTAAAATACTCTGTTCCATTGTCAAGGTGAAGTATGCTGATTTTTGTTTGAAATTGGTTTTCAACCATGTTGTAAAAATCCTTTAACTTTTTTCAACTTCATTTTTTCTACTCATCAAATAAATCTAGCATAATCAAGTATAATCATTAATAAAAGTCACAAACCATTTTTTTCTAGACACAGTAACAACTCTTGATGAACCCCATATATCACTATGAATCAAATAAAATGGTTTTGAAGCACAATAAGGTTTTTTATTATAAGTAGCAGAATGACTTTTTGATAAATGAAAACTTTCACATTGAAAAGAAGCAGAATCCACATTCGTGAATTAAGATGGAAATAAATGTTAAAGATAAGGAAAACTAAGATGTCCTAGTCTAAGATGTCATAACATAATTTTTTCACACACAGGAATAAAACTAATACTACTAAAGCCTTGAGCTTTTTTATTACTAACCAGGTTGTCATCAAAGTAGTAAAAACTGTTTATCATATTAGCACTGTCAATCATACTCCCCGAGTTCTGGTCTTGAAAATCACAATGAGAATCAAAGAAAGTAATCGGACAATTAGAATCTTTGGATAATTTGCTCTCACAGACAAAAGATTGTAGGCTAGTTTAGGAACATAGAGTATAAATTTAAGATCTATACTCTCTAAAATTTTAATCAAGCCTTTTCCTGCAATGGACGAGAAACAACCATCGACAATTCTAATTTTTTCATTTCCAGAAAATGGTGGATAAGTATTGAATAAATAAGAGACACTAGTCATATGATCAGATGCTCCGGAATCAATAATCCAAGGAGTAGAAGAACAAGATAGGGCATAAGATTCGCTACCTGTTTGGGCCAAAGAAACATTACGAACACCAGATCAGGAATTGGACTTTAGTAGTTTAAGAAGAT
Organism: Pouteria campechiana; assembly: GCA_036873735.1. Taxonomy (NCBI): domain Eukaryota; kingdom Viridiplantae; phylum Streptophyta; class Magnoliopsida; order Ericales; family Sapotaceae; genus Pouteria; species Pouteria campechiana. The sequence goes on along the minus strand of JAYJMB010006389.1, from coordinate 48,196 downwards.
GATCCATCTACTCTTTTGTGAAGGAACTTGTCTCAACTTCATTGGCAAAGGGAAATGCACTGTTTTGTTTATAACCTGGTCTGTTGTTTTTCCAATTTGTTGGTATGTCATGAATCTTGCAGCAATTTTCTCGAGTATGGTGTGGTTTATTACAAAAATCACACCGCACACAAGGCTTTTCATCTGGTTTCTGCCGATTCATGATGACCTTGCTTGCATTAGCATCAGAGGTAATTAACGCAGAATTCTCAATAGGCGCCGTAGAGGCCTTCTCCATAACACTTCTAGGACTCTCTTCTCTTCTAACTTCCGAGAACACCTCACCAATTGAGGGAAGAGGCTGCCTACCAATTATTCTCCCCCTCACTTCATCAAACTCAATATTGAGTCCAGCAAGAAACTTGAAGATGCGGTTATCTTCCACTGTTTTCTTGTAGTGATTGCAATCCTCAGTCGATTTCCATTCATAGGTATTGAACAGGTCCAAGTCTTGCCACAACCGTTTCAGCGAGTTGAAATACTTAATGCCACGTCTTCTCCTTGACGGATTTGACCAAGTTTGATGGTCAATTCATAAACTTGGTATTGATTGCCCAAATCAAAAATACATCTGGCGAACATTGTCCGAAAGTTCCTTTGCAGTAGGATAGCACATGTAGTTGAAGCTGATTTCTTCATCCATGGAATTAACAAGCCATGTCATTACCATGGAATTTTCAGCATCCCAAGTGGCATACATCGAATCATTTTCTACTGGCTCCTTGTCCCCCGTTAGATAACCAATCTTCCCTCTCCCTCAAATATTCGAACAGATTGAGACCAATGCAGGAAATTATCGTCATTTGACCAGATGGTGGTGATTTGGACAGAGTGAGACTCAGTGTTGGAGACTTGACTAGTTTGGGTTTCATTGGTTTTTTGTGGGACAGTTTGAGGAGGGGTTGAATCTGATGATATATCAAACATTGTGAGAAGGGGCTAGGGTTATAGATGAGTCTTTAGGGGTTTTTTTTTTTTTTTTTTTGGTGAGCCAAGGCTTTGATACCATATAAACAGAGAGGGTTTTCTGTATATTGACTAAATATGCTTTACATGAAGGTCTTCTTATAGAGAAAATTACAACTCTTAAAACAGGGAAAATCTCCCTATAATAGCTGGCTAATAACTAGCTTTCTTATTTTACACCATTGACCAAATCATACTATTTAAACCTAATCAAATCTCCTAATATTAGGTTGTATCACAGCCAAATTCCAACAGTACTCTATGCTAAAATAGATTTGTAAAGATCTTAGCCTTTTGTTTTGTTGGAAGCCATGCCTTTATCATGTATTTCTTTTACTTTGATACCATATAAATAGAAAGGGTTTTCTGTATATTGACTAAATATGTTTTATGTGATGGTCAAACCAATGTTGTTAACCGAAGTTTAAGAGACTCACTTAGATGTTTGGTAGATGAGCATTTAGGTACTTAGAATTTAGTTTTGTCCATTACAGAGTTCGCCTACAATAATTCCGTTAATAGATCCACAAGAAAGTCCCCATTTGAGATTTTCCAAGGTTTTGCTCATCGTGCTCTCATTTATTTTGTACCCTTGCCACTTGATATTCGTATTTCTACTTCTGCTGATACATTTGCACAGCATATTCATGATGTTCATGCCAATATAATAAGGAAAATCGCACTGAGTAATGAAACTTATAAGCTTGCTGCTGATGTACACCATAAGCATCATGAGTTTATTGAAGGAGATTATGTTATAGTTCGTATGCTACCTGAGAGATTTCCTAAAAGTTCTTTTAAAAAGTTGCATGCACGAGCCAATGTTCCTTTTCATAGTTTATGAAAATTAAGATTAAATGCATATGTTCTTGACTTGCCTCCAGATTTAAGAATTAGTTCAACTTTCAATGTGGAGGATTTGTTTTCTTACAGAGACACTTTCGAGCCTCCTCTTTTACCCGCAAGAATATCAAACCAAGGGGTTTCTCCAACTTTGGATTATATTCTAGTTCTACCCCAAACACAGCTTACAACCACAGATCAAATTGAGAATATCCTCCAAGATAGCTCATTACTTCTTCTTCAGGCGTACTACATAGGTATCTTGTTAAGCGGAGAAACAAGCGTAACACTAATGCTACATGGATATCTGAAGAGGAACTTCAAAAGTTAGACCCAGATTTACTTGATCAGTATCATCATGCTAACTCTTCAGTGGAACATTCTTTCAAGCGGGTGAAAATTGATGGAGATTGTGATGGGCGCCTAATTCGTACTTATTCTAGGTGCAATCGTAGCAATTAGAGTTTGCTTATGTGATTAGGGATTTTGAGGTCATTTTGGGTATTTAATTTGTTACGCGTGTTTTAGGGTTTTACTTTTCAGTCTGTAAAAATAGTAGCTTGTATTAGGGTTGAAAACACTTTATGATTGAATACATTCATTACTTTGCTTGCTCTAATTCTCCCTAAATTCTTCCTTGTCTCCCCTTTCTTCCTTTCTTATCCCCTTAAGAGGTTTCTTCCTCTTTCTTCTATTTTTTTCCTACTTGTCCTGGATCAACTATGCTATGATCTAGAGAAGCCAATACCGGGGTTAGGGATGATTAAATATCTGAAGTATTCTTAGATTGTTAATTAGGTTGAAACCCAAATTTCAAGGCTAATGCATGGTTCTAAGTTCTTAATGTTGAATTAAAGTCAAATACTCTAATAATATCAAACAAAAGCCATTTAATTTGGGGCAAATTAAATTAAATCAAATTAAAATCCTAATTAAATACATGGTAGTATGGTACTAATAAGAGGTAAGGTCAAATAGTGTCAAAAGTATAACAATACATGAAAAAGTTGGCGTACTAGTGACATTAATACATGTGAATCAAATTAAATAATCAAAATAGATATTATAGTTAATGAAAGGATTATCATCATGAAACCTAGGTACAAGAGTCTAATGTTTAAATGGAAAAAATCTAGAGAGAATCCAAAACGAATTTATATAAAATGAGAGAATAGTAACTAGGTGCATGTGAATAATGCTGTTCATAAATGGAAAGTGAATGGTATAGTGCCCAGGTACAAAGTAAAGTCAAATTTGTACTAGGAAGGTATGATTTCCCTGAAATAAAATTTTATGTGTGTTTGTGTGTGTGTGTGTGTGTGTGCACGCACCAAGTGGGAGAGATCATCACATGCCTCTAGGTGGCGTGATTGAGAAGAGAGAAAGAGAGAAGGGAAGTTTAAAGGTTAGAGGATTTAATCTTCAAACAAGGTAAGTTAAAGTTTTATTTTTAATTAGTTTTCTTAAGATTGGAATGATGTGGGATGGATTGAATATGATTGAGTGGGAGAGAATCAAAAATTTTTGGTAAAACAGAAATTTAAACATATAAGCCCTTAGCATACTTTCAATCTCCAATGTTGATCGCAGCCTAAATAGAAGTGGACCCCACTATCGGTCCCTGATTGTAAGCCCCATCAATGGCCAGCTTCATCTAGGGCTGAGAGGGCTGAAGAAAGTAAGTGAGCCCCACATAAATCAAAACAACATGGTGAAAACTTGCTGCCCAACGATTGACAGCATGTTTGCACCACACTGTGGTGCCCCAAATCCCCTATTTTGGCACATGATTGTGGCTATTGACTTGGAGTCATCACCCACCAGAAAGTTGCAATGTTACGAATCTAATTGAGTAGGTCCACTAAACAGAGCTGGGTAAGGGCTTAGTTATGTGATGGGAAGGTGTTAAGCACCCATCACACTCTAGAAAATCTCTAAACTGACAGAAATCTAGCTGAGGTGAACTTGTCACCTATGTTTCAATGGCAGATTCTGGTTTAGGCACTTCATCAAACACATGACATGCACTAGAAAACAAACATGCAGATACCTTAAGATGAAAGAAAGTAATTCTAACTATCCTCAAGTAACTAAGAAAACAGAATGTGGCCAATTGGAATTCACCCAAGACACAGGAAGAGTGAAAATCATCTCAGAATACACCACTTGTTCCTACAACCTGGCTTGACAGGAGATCCCTTGATTAGGAATAACCCTCCGAACTTCATTCAAAGAGGCCAAGAACCTCAATTCACTAAAAATTGGGTAGTACCTCTTAGCCTAGAGATTGGGGAAGCTATTTCTCTCTCTCTCATGACCTCCATCGTTACCCTCTTCATTCTCAAATGTTTGCAAAGGAACGAGTTGTAAAAGTAGCAGAACCTCCCTTCTCTCTCTCTTGGCTCTCTACTTTTCAAAGAAAGAAGACCCCAATTTATACCTTTTCCTGATGGCAAATTGGTGATTTCAGAACTTGGGGAGGGTAAATGCAAGAACGAAGTAACTAATCCAGTGATTTTCAGCCACTAACTACAGGTTTCTTATGCATTAAGACTGATGAACACTAATGAGAACATGGATTTAAATTAAAACCAGGCCTTTATCTAGGTTTTACGTCCCCAGCGCTCATCTGTCCAGAAAAGCACCTGTGTCCTCAATGTAACCACTCTGTTTGAAAGTTGCAGCCCAGCTTTAGGACACAAAAGGCTTTTGCGTCCCACCATGCACACTGTTTGAAAATTCATAGCCAGCTTCAGGACACAAAAGACTTTTGCATCCCATCATGCACACTCTGTTTGAAAATTCATAGCCAACTACAAGATGCAAAAAAGATTTTTGTATCCCAGCATGCACACTGCATTAGCTGTGCAGACTCCTCATCCTTTCGTCCTACCTCGAATTTTGCAAAGAGATCATGGGGTTTCAACAATGATCAATGGTCAAAATTTATATATATTGTGTTTCAAATGGTATATCCCTCAAGCTTCAGCCCCATGTGATCTGAGATGAAGGATCATCAATGACATTGATTACCATTGTCCACAAAACCTCCAGAAAGTGGGCAGTTTGATGACTTTGCGCCAATTTGATTAGATTCGACAATTGGATGGTCAGATTGGTCTAAACATTTGTAGGGATATCCTACACCACATGTGCTAAAATGTCAACAGTTTACTTGTGAAATTCAAGTTCAGATGATGATCAAAAGTGGGCCACAGATAGGGACAGTGTCCATACTATTGCTGGAAATTTCCAGTTTTTCTCAATGACAGTTTGGACTTGATCAAGGGCCCAGATCTTGATCCTTGGACATCCAATAACCATCACAATTTATGGGGGCATGGCTAGGGTAGTGTCCTTAATGATCAATGATTCAAAATGGGTCAAAGCCTCATGGAGAAAAATAACATCATAAGAACCAAAGCAGGAGTCATAAAACCATGGAATTGGTGGCCGTAAGACTTGTTTAAGATAAGAAATAGTCAATCAATGAGCCGCTACCAGGGCATGGTTCACATGAAGGAAAAGGGGCAGACCATGAAACCTTAATGGTTGGCTGTAAGAATTGTTGAGGACATGTCATGAACATGTACACATGATAAGATGATGGCTTAATTCATGCTATTAAAATGAGATAAATGATGGTATGGATTGAAATTTTATATTCATATGTGCTTCAGACAAAATGGTAACTTAACTGATGTATTATATGAAAATGACATTTTATGTTTCAAAGTTTACTTGCTGGGCTATTTAGCTCATACCACGTTTATTTTTAGAATGCAAGTAGGAACCCCGTGACAATGCAGGATGAAAACTAGTCCAAGGAGAATCTAAACAGGAGGGAGCAAAGAGAAATGCTCCTTAGTTAAATTTATCTCCTTTTATTTGCTACTATATACGATAATAGAACACTTACATTAAGATAACTGTAATAACTAACATCATTTTAGTTGTGGTATACATGCTCTGATATCCTTAAGTAACTATGTAGATTCTAACATAATCATTGCAAATGAGATCTTGGGAAATGACAGGTAAGTTGAATTACCCCTTCCTCCTATGAAAGGAGTGACTAAGGAGAATGGTGCAAGGGAGACAGATTTCTCTACCTGTAATGCCATGACTAGTAAGCATGTTATTTCAAAAACACCCTAATTATGTGTCTAGGCTGGTCGGGGCATTGCATTATCTCAACAACATGTCGGATCATAACCATTGCTATTCTCATACTCTCATCATTGCCATCTAATTGGAATTCACTGCATCAATAATGTTTCACTTACACCTTATCAAGTACCAAATCCTCAATTAAATCATGCATGATTAAGTCTTCTGTTATTGCCCACCTTTCAAGTCCATTTCTACCTTCCCCTTGCCGTTTCAGAACATAAAACTTGAACCAACTCCATCCAAACAAACACAGATCATGATCTGTCTTCACATGACCAAAAACACTTTTCAAGTCTATCGTACCTACTCTTTTCCTAGCACCAAAACTACAAACCCTCACTAGCATTCACTTCTGGTTCAAGGTGCTTCATCTGCCTCAGGCATCTCAATGCCCTCATTTCAGCTATGCTCATCCTATGACATCTCACTCTTTAACCATCCAGTAAGATACAACACCAATATAGACAGTTCACATCTGCTAAAATTCTCTCCAATTCCAAGAGAACCTGAGATAGACTTTGCTTTTCTTCTGTTACTGAGCCATTAAGTTTGCCATCAAACAGGGAAGACCGAATCAACCAACAATCCTTCTCCGGAAATCCAACCAACTCATTGAGCCTTGGATGGTAGTCAACCAACTGAATAAAATCTGTTGTCAGATTAATGCTACCCCCAAAACACCTAGTTGAAATATACCCATCAGGTTTTGAGCCAAACACTCACGGAAGCACTTTGTCATGGCAGTAAAAATTCTTCCAAACAGAATACTACTTCGAGATCCAGGATTCTTGAAGGTTAACTAGTACAAGCATCAGTAGCCATATTGTCCATTTGCAAGTGGCATAAAAAAGATTCTCAATCGCACATGAATCATCTAAGATGAGATAAACAGAATCTAACAGTAGAAGTTTTTATACTTAAAAAACCCATGACAAATGAAAAGAACTTTTGTGTTATGTTTAAATTAAAAATTATGGGAAACAGATGTGGTAGTTCCAAACCCTTTTACAAAAGTGTACTAACTTAACAATTAACGGCAACAAAGACCCAGAACTATCTTCCTTTCTGGCATAAACTGCAGCATGTGCCTTTCTAAACAAAAGCATGAAATTGGGGAATAAAGATGCAAGATGAGCTCACAAACACAAGGGACTATGCATGTGTTTAAAAATCTTGAAAATAATCAACTAAGGATCGATGCCTAAAAACATGACAGAATGTGCAGGCCAGATAGGGCTGTAAGCAAGCCAACTCAAATCACAAACAGGCTTAAGTTGGCTCAAAAAGTATGGGCTCAGGCAAAAAAAACTGAGCTTGCAAGAGAAGCTCGAGATCAATAACTAATCAAGTTGAGCCCAGGTTTCAATATCATTCCCCTGGCTTGGCTTGACAAGGCATGATAGGTAGCTCAGCGCATATGAATGAATTAAATATTGTAGACGTAAGGATCATGTGTTATACTATACAAGGAAAATAAACAATGCTTGTTTGTCCTTGCTCAGCTCAAGCTCAAGCTTGATGCATCTAGCTCAATTCAAGCTCAAGCCAGAGTTTGAGAATGAAAAAGTGCTCAGTCAGTTCATTTAACCCTAGGGCTAGTTAAAAAGGAAAGGTTTAAGATAAGTACCTTCATCAAACAGTTGATGCATGTAACAAGTGTTTTTTCATCTTCACTGACCAATAATGGTACAACAATCTGCAAAACCAAACAAAATAATTGAGAAATGGGAACCAGGAAACTTTGAGACAAGCATGTGAATACAAGCAATTGCACATACAGAAAGGCATCTGTACGGGTCATATTGAGATAATATGATGCTCAAACAGTGATCAGCTTCACTTGAGACCTGGAAACAGAAAATCATACTTATAATAAGATAAGCAAAATGGTAGGAATCATGGAACATGCTATTTCTTAAAATTTTCAACACCTCGATGGCAGTATCTTTTGTTGCATCCAGCAACTTTTCAATGATGATTTCAACAGAATCCTCCATCACACCCTTCTGAAAAAGACAAAAAAAATGCACAGGGAATAAAATTATTAGGGTTAATCTCACATTGAATGTTGAACAAACAAATAGTTCTTGGATTAAGCACATGAAAGAGTATTTGGAAGTGACCAAGAACGCACATAGATACTACCTGATTGTTAAGCATTTCAGCTATCAAAGACACAGAAAGTTCTCTGACAGAAGAATTAGCATCATCCAAGACCTCAAGTACAGCAGTCAGAATTTGGTTGAAATACTGCAAGAACACCATAAAAAATCATTGGTTAAAAAACTGAACTGAGAGAAACTTCCCTTTTTCAATTCATAGATCATCTGGATTTTTAGATATGGTCAGGTTTCACAGCTTTCATTTGCATCTTACATGGCTATAGCCCTCGGAAAATGAAAACTTATTCACTATAGTTGCTCTTTCTCTTTTCTTTCCTTTACATTTGTGTTACAAGATCTATTCCTACACATGTAAGATTGTATCTTTTAATAAATCCCAAACTTTTACCTTAAAATAAAAATAAGATAAAATAAAAACAACTCTCAAACACTTTCCACAATCAACCATATTTCCACAAATGTTAACAACAAGCACACATGCTTTCCATATATGGCCATTGATGCATGCAACAAAACTAACCTATGACATGTATCAGCTAACGACCATAAAGATTTGTTTTTCCAGCAAATCACTTTGATGCAGAATGTGATGAAGCTAAACACATAAATTAGGGCTATTTACTTTTAGGGATGTTTATTTGAGATTTTGGATATTTAATTTATTTTGGGAATTTGATGTGATATATGCCCCTAATAATCAAAACATATATCAACTGACGAATGGTTTGACTTGGTGTTTTATTTTTTATTTAGGATTTTATTTATACATAATATGTTATTAGGGTTTTTTCTTGCTTATTTTTCTTCTACAAATAAGATGGCATTGTATTAGGGTTGATATGATGTTGATGATTTGAGTGAAAAGTGATTCTGAATTCTCTACTAGCTCTATAAGTCATGTTGATGATTTGAGTGAAAAGTGATTCTGAATTCTCTACTAGCTCTATAAGTCTAACACAACATCCCAAAATTCACCTAATTTTCTCCCCTTTATTCCCTTCTCATTACCTTGATAGGAGTCCTCATCTTTTTCTATTTTCTTCCTTATCCTGTGCTACATCAATTTGATATCAGAATCACAAGCCTAGTATTCAATCTCCATGTACCATCATTCACCTTCTGATTTGCCCTCCATCTCAACTTCCATTTGTTGACAGTATCAGCAATCCATGTTCAAATGAGCATTATTTCCAACCAACTGATTTCTATTTTCATAGACAGATATGCTCCCATATCATTGGTATAATTTGCAGCTAACACTGACATTTGTTCCTCGTTGTGTCACACACTATCAACACACCCTGCCATTCAAAGTCAGATCTTGCTGATGGAGTCATCTTCATCATATTTGGCTGCAACTAAAACTGTGACAGGATTGTCCAACAATCTGGGTAGACCTTGCTCAGACACTCATGGCCAGAGATCCTTTTTGGTGGGTTGAGGAGCCCCTCTTAATGTTGAGCCATGAACATAAAAGGAGGAAATCCATCCCAGTTTGCCTTTGCCGTTGCTGATTCGATCAAACTGGCTTCCACAATCATTGGAAACCCCTGCCGCAGTCTCCTTCTGCAACCCTGATGACTACCAAACACACCGGAGAAAGGATAGCCAGCCTCCTTGCCTTCTGTTCCATTCTCAATGATCAACCAACCTCACATTTTGAATTGGGCTGCCGCTAGAAACCTATCCCTCTTACAGGGAGAGGAAGACAATGCATGGGGAGTTTTGAACCCACCTTCAAGGCTTCAATTGCTATTGCCGCCAGCACACAGAGAAAGCTGACCTAGAAGAATTTTTTCAAACAGCCAGCCCCCAAACTAGATATGTTTTCTGAAATTTGCAGAAATACTCAAAGTGCTAGATTCTACAAGACAGATCCTAAGTTCGAAAATTTGTAAAATGACCTGCTATTTTGTAGAATTTGCATTTTCACCCTGATTTCTAAATTTTACAGAACAGTTTATATTTTTCAAATTATAAAAGGGTCCCTATTTTCTAAAATTACAAAAAAAAAAATCTTATTTTCAAAAAAGAAAAGAAAAAAGAAAAATAGAAACTTCTTGTTTTCAAAATAATAATAATAATAATATCCATTAAAAAATTCTCAATCAATCCAAGTCCTTTCGAGCTAAATTAATGGAGAGGTTTTCTTATTTTTCTTATGGTACTTTCCATGAAGATTCTCATGATTATCATTTTCAAACCATTCAACTGTGGATATTATGATTATGATTATTCAACTTATTTAGAAGGAAGACATACAGGTTCCATCTCATGCCAGTGATGTCACATGTTCCAACGGTGTATCAGACTTTGAAGCTTTTCAAAAGTGGCTGAATTGTGTGGACTATTATTTTGCATGTTGTGAAATGAATGAACAGGAAAAGCAATGATTGGCAGCTTCAAAGTTAGGCAAAAAATTGAGTGACTTATGGTATAGAATTTTGAAATTTTATATTGTTCAAAATTTGTTGAGTTAAAAGCAATTTTGAAAGAAGAATCACTCCACATAAAGGTTATATGAATAGTGAATTATATGCTTTAAAAAGATTATATGAGTTTCTATTTGCTACAAAGTAATCAAAGTGTAAAAGAAAACATGGAGAAACATTATGAGTGGTTAACCAAAAATCAGATAGAGATTTCTCCTTGCAGCAAGTCAAAGACTATTGTACAAATTTGGCATATGATTTGAGATCAAAAGTCAAAACTGGTAAGTATGGAATTGAAGGACTTGGATAAAGCACATCAAATGACAAAATGGATTGAGAAGGAATGAGCAAAAAGATACAAAAGGCTTCAAGCCCAAAGGTATGCATATCATTGTTCTCCAATTAACACCACTTCCTTTAACGTTGTTGCCCAATCCTAGACTTTTAATGCTCAACCTCAAGTTTCTTATGCTCAAATACCAAACTTAATGCCAATTCCTTTAATGTGGTTGCTCAATCCTAGACTTCTAATGCTCAACCTCAAGTTTCTTATGCTAATAATACCAAACTTAACAACTTCCAAAGATACGTAAGTCAAACAAACAAATCAGAAAAGCCAGAAACTTAAATCATTGGAAGTAGATCTTGTAGAAGAACAAAGAAGTGAATTCCAAGAGTCTAATGTAAAACGAAATATATAATCCTCAACAGTTGATGCACCTAAGGAGAATTTGGCTAGTACTACTTCTAAGAGTGACTCCATAGTTAATATTAATGATGAAATCAATGGATGGATCAAATCTAGAGCTAGATATTATTGAGGCCTCACAAAAAGAAAAGCCCACATGTGAGAATTCAAATAACTCTTTTGTGGAAAATGAGGAATTCATTCAACCATTGGATATTTTATTAATCATCAAAAGAACAAAAAGAAAAAATTGATTTGATTTTCAATGAACAATTATCCAATAATCAACTTGAGTTTGTTGAAGATTTAAATGTGATGAAAGATCCAACTGTTGAGATGACTAAAATTGTAGAAGATCTGAAAGAAGCCATGAAAAAGTTTGTTCATGGGGATGAATCTACTTTCAAGATGGAAGAGAAAATTTTTAAAAGGCATCACCTTAGAATGAAGTTACCTAGCATCCATTACTACAGAGTTAGAAGCTTATGATACATAAAAGGAGAACTAGAGAAAAGAGAAGGAGCAAGTAGTGTCTTTTAAAGTATTGCCCAACCAATGAGATATCATTTTGACGTATTGGGCTACATCATCAACTTTTTCCAAAGAGAAAGAAGACATGTTACAAAGTTGAAGTATAATTGATATCTTCATCAAAACTCAAAGACAAGTTTTCTTTCTAAGATGGGGAGAATGATATAGAATTTGATGAGGCTGCACACCTAAATTATGGTAATTAAATTGTAGGCATGTTTTGTTTGAGATTTTGGAGATTTGATTTAATGTATGCCCCAAGTGATCATAACATAAATCAACTTGATGAATGGTTTAGATAAGTATTTTATTTAGGGTCTTATTTATATGTAACACATTAGGATTGCATTAGGTTTTTCTCTTACCTATTTTTCTTCTATAAATAAGGTGAATTGTATTAGGTTTGATATGACATTGATGATTTATGTAAAAAATGATTCTGATTCCTCCGCATGATCTCTAATTCTATCTCATCTTCGTTAAACTTGTTTATTTTTCTCTCCTTTTTCCCTTCTCTCCCCCTTAGAGGATCCTTCCTCTTTCCTCTATTTTCTCCCTCATTCAATGCAACATCACACTTTCTAGTTCAAACTATCATCCAAGAGAAATTTTTTGATCGACTCCCACGACAAAATCAAAATAATCATAATTGACTAGAAATTTTAAGGGTATCATGAAAAATAAGTAAATGCATTAATCAAGAGGGCATGATTTAGAAAAATGTTGAGAAGGAAACAAGCCTTGACTACAATGTTTCCTTCCTATGGCCAAAAATCAAGTAAACCACAATCGAACAAAATCTTGGAGTGGGAAAAAGACATTGGATTCACTATTTCCTAGATGTGGTTGGACTTACCAAAAGGATTGGTTTTGCATCTTATGATGGTTTTGGCTCTTCGCCATATGCTAGCCTGATGCATCTTATAGATGGCTTTGATTTAACAATGCTTCTGAGCAAAAGAGGTTCACACCCATCATGTGAACTGGTTTGCATGAGAAACGTGTTCATTGATGCCCAGATATGATGCAATACAACTATCCCAAGGACATGCAAACATGAAATCAACTTGCATATTTCCAGAAATTTAGAGCATGAAATTCCATATGCAATTAATAAGGTGAATATAAATATGTTAAAAAATGATTAATAAAAGTCCAAAATGTGAGATTGGCTTTTAAAAGCACGTAAAATAACTTGCCTCAAGCACTTTTCATCTCCATTGTTGGACTTACATGACTTCCCATTGCAAACATACTCAACAAGGCATTTGTACACAAACAACTTTGTTGTGACCACTAATCCTAAAGAGTAATTGCTCAAACAGTAGAAAAGATTGCAGTAAAGCTTACTCAGTATCTAAGAACCCAGCAAGGATGTCAAGATCCCAGTCCAATATCAAGTCTAACAACAGATCAACAATTGGAACAGATTTTAAGCACACAAGTGCACTGAAAAGGATGGAAATTTAGGGAGCTCACGGTCTCACAGGGAACCTTCGACTTCAAAAAGCTTTCTGAGTGTATTCTGAGATTTTTTTGCTTTTTCTTTTTTTCAATTTCATTCCATCTCCCCAAACTGCTTTAAAATGCTTAATGAAAAGTATTTCTAGATCTCTGATAGCAACTCCTAGAAGCTTAACACAAACTTCTAACTACAAACCCATCGATTTAGTACAGTGCAAATCACAACATAATTTTAAAAACAAACCCATCTGTAACTGCAACAGTACATTCCCTATGAAACAACAAAACCAACATGAGAAAATCACAGAAATCATATAATTCATTGTTGCCTAAAGAACTCAGCAGTATTCATAATGCCCTATTGGCATTTGTCACATCACCTTAATTCACAGCCCTCAAGATAATTGCAGCCCACATGCCCCCACCTAAAAGGTTCTTTCAGACCCATTGAATGTGGTGCTGAACTAAGATTTGAAGGTGAAATCCTTGTTTCAGGTTCTGAGGCATGTTTTAATCACCAGCCACAATCACGAATGACAAGTTCACCTGATGATTCAAGTAACAAATATATAGACCAAATAGTACACATTTTGAGGAAATAATGACTATGGGTACTATCTCCAGTTCATAGTATGTCTAAACGGTCCCTTAAAAATTAAAATACATTTTTCATTAGCATGGATGAACAATTGTCAGCGTTACGTTGGCCCAGCAGCAGATGGTACCTGATTCTACAAAATACATTTTTCATTAGAATGGATGAACAAGTGTCAGCGTTACGTTGGCCCAGCAGCAGATGGTACCTGATTCTACAAAAATATGCCAGATACTCAAATCGTGGAAAGTACAGGTTTGATACAGCCTCACCATAAGGAGTGAAAAATATGCATATTTATGTATATGTTATTATATAAACAAGGGCGTCAAAAGGATCAGATACATAGGTGAAGCAGGGAAATGATACAGGAAAGGGACTGAAAGGCAGGAACTGTGCAATAAAATGATGAGGAAAAAGCATATGCTGCTGCTGCTGATGACTGTGATCATGATTGTGTCTGTGATCATGAAGATCAGTCCTTGAGTAATATTCTTCACTTGTCGTGCATGCGTGACTGCCAGACCACTCAATAAACCAAGTCATCTGTATCAATTTTTGCCTACAGTATGCTGAATCTTGCAAATGTCTGGAATGACTAGTTTTTAATTCTTAAATCACTTGCAAATGCTTTTAGAATGAACCCACTTTATTTAAAAGAACATGCTTACTTCAGTTGGCCTAGAAAAACGTCTTTTCTTCCTTTTTCTCCCTTTTTTTCTTTTCCCAACTTTTGAAAATACAGAGTTTTAAATGGTTAACAATTGTACAAATAATTTTTCAACAAAACAGAGTTTTACATGGAGTTTTCTAATATTTTTGTGCCCTATGTAAGTAAAAATTCTACCCTTAAATTCCTTGCAGGAATTGGCAGGTTAAATAAGATAAGACAGTAAATCAAGCACATTAAAACCTCAGATCCCAAGACAGCTTGTGGAATGGCAACTTAACATAAGGTAGATTCTTTACTAAAAATAGATTGTACATGCAATAGAAGAACAAAGAAGTCTGTGAAATTGGAAAATGAAAGAAAATGAGAAGAAAGCCCACACTATCAAGATAAAAACATAATCTAACCAAGCATGTTTAAGTTTTAAAATGCAATCGCACCTTGATCCACACCGAGTGATCATTTGCAATGGAAGTTTCAACTAGCTGTTGAAGGGCTCCACATTTACTTGCAATTGAATTCTCATCATTTCCATTGCAAATCTATGAAGGGCAAGAATTGTGTTAGACAGTTGTTGTAAAAACAACAGGGAAAAAAACACTAATATTATGAATTAAAAAAAACACCTCTGGTGCAAGAGATGAAAAGTATACGACTTGCAAGAAAATGAAAATACTAGATTCCAGAACCCACCCTATGGAGAAGCTGAGGAATGCTAGGACATGATTCTATGGTAGACTTGCTTTTAATTGCCAATTTATCTTGATTAAGATCAGCAATAGGAAGTTCTTCACTGCCAACTCTCAATCTGATGGCACCTTTAGTATCAGAATTCATCAGACTATTTACATTCAAATGTGGGGTCACTGAGGAACTTTCAAAATCTGTGCAGTGATCCAAATCTTTAACATGGTTAGCCCCGAAACTACCATTATCATGTGCAGAATTGATGTCATCATTAGGATCCTTGCCTCTGGAATAAACCTCATGGCTTGAGACATCATCAAAATTTTGATAAAAGCATTCATGCGTGTCATCAGAAATAGCATGACCAATTGAGTCGCTAATCTGCATTGTTTCAATCATGGAGGTCATTTTCTTGCCACTTTCACTATCAAGGGAACCGCCTGAATACCTTCCAAAAAGGTGATTCTTCTTTGACATACCCACATATCCCTCCTCAGGAGAACTTCCAACCAAATCTGATTGGTCATAAAGGATTTTAGAACGTTGTTGGCGTTCCTTTTTATTCTGGAAATAGTTCATTAAGTCAACTTCTATGCGTGGGGTATACTGCTTAAGAGCCCGTCTCAGTGAATTTTGTTCTTCAACCGACAGACTCAGAATAAAATTCAGGAGTGAGGCTGAATCATAGTGAGCATACACTGATATAATACAGTTAACGGCCGCTTCCTTCAGTTTTATATTTTTATCATGTGTGAGAGGTGCCAGCTTAGCAAACCATAACTTCAGGAAACCACTATTCCCAAGACCTTCAGAATTCATTGAGTGCTTGTTGAAGGAATTAATAGCAAAATCAATCACAGCCAGTTTCGCCTTCGGTGATCGCTGCTCATCCAATGAACGCAAGAAAGCAGGAAGAAGAGAATCAATACCGTAAGTCTTACTGACAATTTCTAAGGTTGTTGAACAAGGTTGCCTAACCACCTCTTTTGGATCTATCAACCGTGAAAAGACATGAGGCAAGATCCGTTCCAGATAACTTTCAAAAGGCTTTCTGCAAGCTGGAATAATCTCTGTAAGAGTTGTGAGAGCTGCCTGGGCAACTTTATGGTGAGGATCATCCAAGTGCTGAAAAAACAACTTCATCACCTTTTCAAAACTCTGTGTGACTTCCTGAATACCTTTAGGACCTTGCTGCAACAAATTTCTGAGATAGTTAAAAGCAGAAACCCTAGCACACCAATCAGAACTGGCACTAAGCCCCTCAGTCAGAGCTTCACTAAGAGAAGCTGGGCCATCCATGTAGCTAGGTATATCGCCAAAAGATAATTGGCTATCATCAAAACTGTGCCTTCTGCTTGCAGACGTCCTCCCAGTTGCTTGCTTTCTCGAAAGTGGCCTCTGAAAATTAGGAATATAGGTGCCATGAAGATCCCTGGAACTTGCATCTCTATAAGGCGTCTCCAGGTACTGTTTATCAATATGCGCATTCGGAAACCTCCTAATCAACCTAAGATCAGTATTCTCTTCAGCAGAACTTCCTTCTGGTGCCCTCATAGAAGACCTCTTGGCTGTGTTTGACAAGGAAGATACTGACAAAATATCATTTTTCAGATTACTAAAATATGATGCTCTTTCAGGATCTTTGGAAGGTTGAATCTGTGTGGTGACGAGATCAGAGAAAATTGAGCCACCATTATGGGCACCATCTCTAGCAATTTTAGTGGCAGCAGTATCAACTGACTCTGGCTTATGCAAATTAAGATGGTCACTAGCGCGAACAGCAGGAGGAAATGGTGGGTCACGGGAAGATGGAGCATCAACTCCTGCACTAGGGACAAGAGAAGATTTAACAACTCGTACAAATAACAGAATAAGACATATATAACTAGATAAGGAGTTCCATCAATGTTTTAGTAATGAAAAATGAGGATAAACCTTCATAAACTATTCATTCTCAGAAGCCAGCATTTGATTGAATAGGCCAGTGAATACCTAGGTCCAAACTAGTTGAGCGTGTAACTAAAGCAAATCGCTCAGGCATATCTAAGCCTCTCAGCATGCTTTCAATGGCTGTAACCTTCTGTTTGCTTGCATGCAGTACACTTTCAAGGCTTCTTTCTGCACCTTTTTCAATTGCCTTTGTTTGTGATGGAAGCATACTGCCAGAAGAAAGTGATGTTCCAGAAGCTAAACTTGCAGATCTGTCCATTGCAACTATAGCAGAAGTACCAAACCCACGCAAATCTGAAGAAATTGTCTGAGACTGAGTACGAGGCAATTGCCCTCTCTCTCGGAGTGATGGAGAAGCATATCTTCTGTGCATACCCCCATCCTCATCACTTATTAGCTGTTTGAAATTACAGAGCATTAAACAATGATTTTGCTGTGGAAGACAGTCACCAAACATTAGAAGAAGCCTGTACCCTTTGCACAGCAGGATCAAAGGATGAAAGGAGGCGCCGGGAACGATCTGGCCAAGTTTTTGTAAACATCCTGTAGCATGTTCTTGCAGTTGCCCGAACCTACACAGTCTCAAGGCAATCATAAGTACATACATATAAACATGCAGCTTATGATAAACTGGTTTTTCCAATATATCCTAGAAATAGAATCATAATAATGTATTATGCATAAGTAAGAACTCTACGTCAAATGGGGCTTATCTGTCTAATTATTCAACGAATAAAATGAAATTAATACAAAAACATTCATAATAAACTACTAAATGTTTACCATAACTGAGCATCAGGTTTGCCTAATGCCAATCAATAGTCACACATAATGATGCACCCATAATTGAATAATATTAGAGTATCAGCATCTTGCCTTGTGGAATAATTATAAGAAGAAATTGACATATCCATTAAAGATAGTAGCTGTTAATAAGAATACAAATTAGGCAGTTCAGATCAGGTATTCAGCAAAACCTTCCCCTGCCAAACGTTTGACATGGGGAACATGAAACCGGAAAAAGCCTATCTATCTTCCCCAAACACAGACTGATTTTAATATCTAAAACCAGGCTGTAATTTAGGCTTTAGACTGGATCAAACCACCCCATTCACATGTCTTTTGCTATTTTAAACATATGATAGTACAAGGATGCAGCTTGGGCCAGGTTCGGCCTAGCACCCACCTTGACAAACACCAAACAAACTTGAACCAAACCTACATCATTTTTCAAATTCTAACCCAGTCCCATAACGGCTTGAGCTCAGCTTGCCAAAACACAGGGTATAGGGAGGTTGCATTTGGGTCAACCTGCCCAGCTATTAAGAATTAATCACCATTAAGCATGTCACAATTAACAATTACTCACCAAGAATTTTCAGTGAGAAAAACAAAATAAAGAAAATCTGTATCATGAGAAAGAGAGCATTATCCAACTCCTATAGTTTATGGCATAAACAATGGTTATGAACTTACAAAGTGTGGATATTAAATAGTTGAAACCCGAAAGGTCAAAATTGCAAATTTGAGTATGCGCAACACTTTTGACTGCAACAAATAAATGCTTCATGACGACAAAGGTGAATAATTAATGGTAGCTGGAAATTAGGTCCCATAGACTAACACTAGGTAGAAGAAGGGAAGAAGTCAGTTGGGAGTTCCCCATGATTACTAAATAAGAAGCAAAGGAAAGGGGGAATTCGAAAAGAGAGCTGTATGATCAATTACTATTGAGCAGTCAAGGAATAAGATCCTCGTAGAATGCATTTGATAAGTGAGAAAGCCATAACAATATCATCAAAACAAAGATAAAACTAAAATTGAATGCATGCAAGGCAATCAGGAGTTGAACGAGTAATCAAATGAGTAAAGTAACTCATGGTTTTAATATGATGGAGGTAAAGTAACTCATGGTTTTAATATAATGGAGACAGTTGGCATGAGTTTTTTTTAGATAGGGATGAGTTTCCTTCAGATAGGGAAAGTCATGGCAACTTAATAGAACTAGGATTGCTGACACTGCAATATAACACGCACACTAGGATTGCTGACACTGCAATATAACACACACATGCACACACACATATTCAACAGTAGAAAGGAAACTTGGCTCAGTTGCCTCTTTATCAGTCCCACAATCAACATCAGAAATTGAAAATTCAACTGGTAACTAGTTTCCAGCCAGACTCAAGCCCCAGTTACTTGCATCCCCAATTAAGATTGAAACCCCAATTTACTTGTATCAGCCAAGCTACCAACATGGCAAGTTGAATATTTTCTATCCATTATGACATCATTGACAATGCCAAGTGTTAAAACCTTAATTTTTACTACGTTACCAGAAAGCAGTTAAGAAAGTCAACTTCTGTTGTTGGTTAAAAAAACAAAAAACAACTGCAAAATTCCAAACCCCTAGAACAAAGCCAAGTACTTTATTCCATAGGCCAAATTCTCAGCAGGAGAACAAAAGTCATACCTCACTCATTGCATCCGCAACACAACATTTTATGAGATCCTCATAAAGATCAGCCAATCGCTGAATTTCAGGTGCATCAGCCCAGTACTCTAGGATCAAAAGTGCATATTCACAACACCTGAAATAAGCACCAACCATCGACTTTAAACTTTGGTAAGATGAGAGAGATGAATAGAAATAGATTAGTGATAGTATCCCTTTTGTCCCTGTCATGGCTTGGGACTCCAACATTAAAGGCCCACATGCTGCTAAGGTGGTTGGATGAGTTGAACCATCCATGTCCTCTATGCTGTCATAACCAAGCATGGCCCTGACTTGCGTGGTCAATTGGTCAAAAGCCAATGAAAAACTTGATGACTTATGATGTGCAATGACTGCAATTGAACATATTCTTTTACATATTACGAATTCAACAATAGATGGTCACTATTTGCACAGTCCATCAGGTTCAAATATCTCTTGCTATAACTCATACATCATCAAAATACTGAACACAGGCAGTAATAGGGCTATCTCAGTGTGTGCAACCCAATCGGAAAACCTTGATAGGACCTAGGTCATGAAGTGTGCAAAATGAACTCCTGGTCATAACTAATAAGCTTTATAAATGTGCCTTTGACACAACTGGAATGGATGTACCTTGCACGGAGCACCGCATTTCGGTCATTCTTTGCACAATCAGCTATTCGGGGAAGAACACGAGCAACTTTGCAATTCCGTAACATCTGAAATTCCCACAAGACATTCTAGAAAAAAGCCTATAACAAAGAATTTAGAACGAGAAGAGGTTTTATCTCACTCATACCGTTTTTATACAGTTATCTGCAGATTCTGCAATTACAAGCACGGTTATCACAACTAGCTTGAAAAGCACCTGAAATTTTATAGAAATTGAAATTCACAGAACTATTAGGAAAACCTGCTACTGCAATGCTCGGGAACAAACAGTGACATTACCGGAATGAACATCTCAGCACATGCTTCAAAATCTCCCAAGAGTTCCTTTGAAAGTAAGTTCAATAGATGGCAAGCCTAGAAACAGAACCCCACAAATAACCATCAGGGAATTCTGTAACCAAGAGATGCAGACATTTGAATTTCCTAATCTGATAGTTCATCATCACTACCACCACCATCATCATCAAAACCTTGTCCCAGATGATTGTGGTATATGAATCCAGCTATGACATTCTGCTCAATCATGATTGTCTTATAGCTGAGTGAATAGAGTAAAAGTCTAACAAGTGCACTGCCAGAACAGACTTAACTAAGTGCGTATGAAGAAGAATAGCTGCACATTTTAAAGTAATAAGCAAATACAAGACATCATCATCGTCAAAAGCTGTTTCCCACTTATGTGGATTCTGTTTTGCCACTCTTGTCCATCTTTAATTATGTTATCACTAAGCTCCAGCATTTTCATATCTTTCTTCATTACCTCTAGGTATGCTAAGATGTAAAAACACTGGAGCTTACCGAGAACATGATGCAAAACCAACAAGAATGGCGCAACAAAATCCAAGTAGCTGACCGAACATACGTGGGTCAGCTGCCAAAAAGAAGGTTGCTCTTACTGCCAGTACCAAGCCCAGATAAAAGGTGAGGTTTGGCCTGTTAGGTTGGCAGCCAGGGTCATAAAGTTTTTCACCAGATCCTGTTCCATGGATTCTGAAGTACAACACAATAACTATTGATAGCAAAAATAATCTGTTTAAATAAACTTTCTAAATCAGATAAGATTCTTTAATCCCTGAAATGGGGTTAACTGCAGATTATGAATCGGTCTCAACTCTCAACCATTCATTGTATTTTGCTTATATTGGCAAAATTGCTACTATCATGAGTATATTGAAGGATATTTTGAATGACTTCAATTCTTTTGTCAACTAGTTTTAACTTTTAAGTGACATAGGCAGCTCCAAGGGCAGACAGGGATCCTAGATTTCTTGAAAGTTACATCTGAGGGGGGTGGAGGGCATTCATGGATGCTTTCTGCAACAATCAGATGATGAATACACAAAATCAGAAAGGAGCATCAACATGGGTGTAAATCGAGTCAGGTTGACTCAAGTTGGGCTCAACCCAACCCTAACTCTATTTGTACAAGTTCAACCCTAAACCTGTTTTTAAAACTCCAACCCAACCCTAAAACAATCCTAAAAATATTAGGTTGATTTCAGGTTGACAAGTGTGGTTAAAAAATTAAGTGAATATCTTGAACTTCATTAAGTTTTTATTTTAAATTCATTTTGAATAAATATTTTATGGTGACTAAAATAAAAAATTTAGCTTTAATACTACTGAAATATTACTTCTACAAAAAAATTTCCATGTTTTGATATAAAAAAAAACTCATTTAAAAAAAATTACAATTAAATTGCCAAGATTCATAATCTAAAAAGAAAAAAATAAAACTTATATTTTGCTAAGATTCCTTATCTCAACCATTGAACCAACCGAAATCATAAAAATAAACTAACACTTTGTAGAGATTAACCAAATGTTAAAGAATTTTTTTTTAAAAAAAAAAAGGAAAAACCAAACTACTATTCATATTTTCATGATTATAATTGGTTTTCAAATTTTATTTCAAATTCTAGTTATATAACATAATATAACTCATATGTGTATAGGGAAGGAACAAAGAGTTAAAAGCTATGATTTAGACAAATGTAAAAGGGGAAAAAATAATTATATATATATATATATATTAAATTGAGACAGGCTAAAATTCTGGTTGCCAAACCCCCAACCCTATTTTAGAAATTGGGTCGGGTTCAACCCTATTCATATAACTCAGATTCCATAATTCTCAACCCAAACCAACCCATTTTCGAGGTTGGGTTAGTCGAATTCAGGTTGAACCCAACCCTATTTACACCCCTCAATCAACATATCTAAGACAGAATGAAATTTTACGAAACTTCTCATCAAACATGTCAACGCCAGAAGATAAACGTGAACAAAGTTATTAGGAGGTATCATTAATAACCACACTTCAACAGAAACAAAGTTATAAGGAGGTATCTTTAATAATCATATTTCAGCAGAAAAAGAAAAGGAAAGAAACAGAAATAAATGCAAAATTAGTGTACAAATTCCATTATTTTTACAATAATCCTGGTTTCTAGACATTCATTCAGCAGTCCAAAGAGGGACCATATACCAACTTGTGGAGCTCCTACTAGGAGCAAATTGCCCCATATTCTTTTCTACCTAGCTGATTCAAAAGAAAGTATGATATTGTTAGAGGTCAGTAGTGATGGTCATTATATTACTATAAATTCAAAGGTATTTCTCATGCCATATTGTTAGTCCATCAGAAAGGATATGGATAACTATTGAGAGATTTCTTCAACATAAAAAAGGGAAAAGTTTAAAAAGGACTATTGAGAGACTTCTTCAAAATAAATGACAGAAAAGCCTAATTTTTCCCCCTTTTGAAGAAAAGAGATTCTGTTTTAGAACCATGGATTGGAATCAAAGATGCCTAACTGCCTCCTTTTCCTTTTCTCCAACATGTCTTTCCCATTTTCAGAATAGTTTCAGTAAGAAACACAGGAAAAGGAAACAAAAAACCAATAATCAGGCAGGGTTTCATGAAAGTAAATTCACAGAAATTTGTGAGAGAAAAAAGAAAAAAATGATAGTCCCAGACAGAGCTAAACAGAATCATAGTTATCCATTCACAATATAGTCTAGAAACTAATAATTAGGGAGGTATGCATTAAAGGAAATTCACAGAAGTTTGTGAAAGAAAAAAAAAGAAAGAAAGAAAAGAAATGAAAAAGTTGAATGGTCCTGGACAGAGCTAAACAGAAATCAGAGTCATCCATTCACAATATAGTCTAGACTCTGGAGTAATGAATTCACTAAAAAGAGGCTTCAGCATTCATTGATCTACTTCTCCTGCATGTGTTGCCAAAGGCAGTTCAAAAAAATCACATGTTGAGAGGCAATATCCAACCTGTTTAACAATGCTAGACCGTCTGTCTGAAAGCTGAGTGCATAGAGGAGGAACAAGTTGCTTCAGGAGTGTGAGGAAAGATGGATAACCCACAGCACCTGATACAATAAAATTGATTGATGAAATCACCAAGAAAAACAATAACTTTTTAACTGACCAGAAGAAGAAAAAATGTTCACAAAGATATTATTTCTTCAAAAAAGTAGATAACGTATAGTCAGCACCTTTTCCACTAATGATACATAGATACAGTAATAGTCAGGGTTAACAATGAACCATGCTAGGTATTAAGTGGTAAATGTATGTACCCATAGGCCTCAGAAATCTGTGAATTAAAAACAATTACTGTGCCATTTTATTATGGTAACTGCACAAATCTTATTAAAATAAAAAATAACAATGCCTCCACTACTCTTTAATTGGAGCACAAAGACATTGATAAGGCAATGCCGAACACAAGCAAAAACTTCAACAAATTCAGGCTTTACATATGAAGTCTTCATGTTTCCTTCCCTCCGAATAGCCCAAAAGAAAAACTGAATATCTTAGTATCCACAGTGAACAACAACCATGCTATCTATACAACAATGGTCATGCATGTGGGCCAATATAATTCACTTTTCCGAAGACACAAGAGCGGAAACGTAGCAATGATTGAAATTTTAAGTTAGTTTGATTCTCTGAGTCAATCTATCTATACTATATAATGGAAGCCATTTATGAAAATTTTTGCTCTCCAATTAGTTTCTGTGGTACAACGAATCTATGATATAACATATACTATTTTTAATGGTGAATGCTTGTCCAGACTATAAAGTAGGTATGAGATGTTTTGAATAAAGTTGGGACCTAGAAGTTACAGGAGAAAATAAAATAAATAGCTGGTGTAAGATCAACTATTTAGTAAGGCCACAAAAAGTTGTCATGTGACCTAGATTTATTTATTTTTTTCAATCATAGAATTAAGTTTTCTTTCATATGGCAAGAAATCTGATTGGGCTTCCCCTCAGTCTGGCAGCACCAAGCACATGAGGAGTTTCTGGAAGGATGTTTTAATAGTACCATGATGGTGATCATGCAAAACAAATAAATACTGGTAACTCCGAATTATGTTAGGATGCTAGCCACAAAATACGAATTTGTAAAAAACAGATGGTAGCAGCATGGGTAACCCTCATTTAAGGCCTCCAAGTAAGCCATACATGCACATAGATTGCACATGCTCCCCTCATTTCTCTTCTCCTTTTCTCCCTCAGTCTCTCTAACCTGCCATCTCAACATTATATACAGTACATCTAAGATTGCTTGATGGTACAAATCACCGAGGAGCATCCATGAGATGGAAACAGCTTCACTGCAAGGATTTGACTAGCTTGAATAGTGTTATTAACACAGGCAAAAGCATAATAAGAGTTCTTGAGCAATATACATCTAAGCCAAGTTGTGGAGCTCAACTTTCTTAAAATATGAACAACTTAGTCACCTTCTTTTCTCGTTTCTTCATTATTTTGCTAATTCAAATGGCAAACAGATCATCTCTTACTTGGCCACTTCATCAAAGTTTTTTTTTAAAAAAAAAAAAAGATGGAACATAATCTAAGGGACAGTATAGGCAGCAAATAAAAGCAACAGTTTTATGCAAACCTCCAAAAACAAGGCCTTCAACCCTCTGCATGGCAGCTATCCTCACTGACCAGTCCTTTTCTGGGACAAGAGTAGCTGCCACCTTCTCAACCTCCCTGACCAACTCCTTGTCAGAATACACTTTAACAGGGTCAATTGGTTTTTCTGTAACATCGCTTTCCCCTGCATCTCATAGAAACATATGAAACTGAAGTTCAAGAGACTCATATGACAGAGATAAAACATTCAACCATCAGTGATTGCAAATGAAAAGCAAATCAATTTTTCATCAGTCCCTTAGAAGCATCAATTGATCGCCATTATCACAACATATTCAAAAGAAAAGCGTGCAGAAATTGTAATTCTTCCTTTTAAATGAATACATCATTTTTTCAATACATACCATTCCAGACATAAAATTCACATGACAATGATCACATGGAATAATTTGGAGTCAGAGAGGAGGCAATTGCACAACCACTAGGTTCATAGCCTGGTAGCTAGATGTCAATGAATATAAGTTAGGATAAACAGGGATACATCTTAGGTGGGCAGTACCTGGTTCAACAGTAAGGAAAAGACATGAAAGTCAACCCCATAAAACAGGAAAGAGGTTACGCTAATGAAAAGCCTCACAACATGTAGTAGTAATCAAAACAACGTCAGTGTCTTAATCTACACCATCTATCAAGTCATTTTCAAGTGATTCAGCCAGGGTGAGAAATGACAAAACATGAGAATTCACTAGTTTCTGGCCAAAGTTGTAACAACACTAACCTCCAAAAAGAGATGACTCGCGGACAGTGCTCTTGGCCTTCGGGCTGTTTCTCTTCGGGTTGTATGCAGGAAGGCTATTTGGCTTTGTTTCAATTGAAACAAATTGACCAACTATCCCATCTGAGGAGTAACTTTTTGGTTCAATATGCTCTAGCCTTGAATTTATTTCTTTTGCCTGGATATAAAATAGCGGATGTGATGCAGTTAGGAGAAGAAGGTGAATAATAATAATAATAATAATAATAATAATAATAATAACGACAATATAAAGAGTAATATGCTGCCCCTACTTTGTGCAAGACCAAAGTTCGAGGTAGGAAGCAAATATTTGCTTTTATCATGATACACTATTGCCAAACATTCATGATCATGTAGCCACCCTTAGAAGATGAAGCATACACTTGATAAAACATTTGACTGCCAACAGATTACTTTGTGATCTGAGAGGCAATGCTGACTGCATGATCCAATTGGAATAAAAAGGGTAAAATCAGCAATTACCAGAGAGGTAGGAAGATAATGGCGTTGCAATTCATCATGGAATTGTGGCCCAACCTGTGTATACATTTCCTAAAGAAAGAAAAAGAGTTCAATCAGCTGAGACAGAGGATTCAACCCTACAAATAAAGCCAGACCAAGAAACAACCAGTAAAACAACATTACATGTTAGAGTACTCAGAACGTTTTTCCAATTTGAATCATTGAACCATTTTCAACTTTGAAAACCAGATGCACAGTTTATGTGACAAGGAAACCAAATTAAATGAAAGTTTAATGTATCAGCAAAATCTGCAACTTTCACAGACTTAAATTTTCAGTAATGGAGCTGAAGCATACTGCCTGCCTTGGAGAAATCATATTACAACCAAATTAAATGAATTTATAACTGATAAAATGCACATGCCACACAATGTGCAGGTATTTACAAATCTTTTTTTTTTTCAAAAATACTCACATTTCATATGCATGGAATCAGATCACGAACTACATAGAATGATTCAAATTTTCACCATTAACAATCATACCATTAAACATAAAAACACTATCAGTGCTAAACATATTAGCAGATGCAAAGTTGGGAAATGTGTTCATTCTCTCCTTTGGTAGATCTTTTTCTCCTAATTTCAATCCCCAAACCAAATAAAAAGAAGGTTTGACGCATAAAATTAGCAGCCAGTGTCAATATTTTTGCCCCATCTTACAACATGGATTTTGAAATCAATTTCTTAGTTTCTAATGCTAGCATGTTTCATCATATTCATATCAGATAGGTGCCTTATATCAGCTGCCTCGAAGAAACAAGCGTATGAGCCGATATGAGGGCATATCAGCCATACACCCTTGTGTGTTAGTTGATGTGTTGGCTAACATCATAAGCACAACAAAAAGCTGCTTCTAGGGGGAAAGCTTCATTCTTCTTCTTCGAGAAGTATTCTCATCCCTTTCAATCCATTTTCAAGTAGTTTAGACAAGTCAAAAGAAGTTTTTTGGGGGATTTAGGGTGATTTCAAAAAATCATCCTACTATTGAGTGAAAATAAATTAGCAATTTAAATCAGAAGAATCTATTCTCTTCAATATTTTAGTTAAGTAGAGGGAAAAGACATTTCAACCCTAGTGGAGGATTCAAACAGGGTTTAAACTACAAATTTGGTACAGAATTGACTGTTGGGTAAGGACTTTTTTGAAATTTTGAAAAGATGGATGTTTTACAAATTCAATCTAATTCAAAATGAACATCTAGTTAGGATTTTCTATGAAAAATCTTATCTTCTAACATTTAGTCAATTTGAGTTTAATTTTTAATTTTTATCTAATTTTTAAAAATATTAGATTTAAGATATTTATTTTATTGACATTTTAGATGATTTAAAAGAACATGATGATTTGAAAGAATTTTTATTATGCTGCAGTATGGTTGAATATTTTCTTCATAATTTTGTATATAATTTGTTTAATTTTGAGATTTAAAATTCAAAATATGCATATTCTTATAAAATGTAGGTAGTACTCATCAATAACATGTTTGATTACCCATGGGAATACTTTTAATGATGTAGAGTTTAGAAATGTATTTTTTATTTTATATTTTAGTTTTACTTTTTCATTTTAAAAAAATTCAAAATTGTTATGTGAAAAATTAGAATTAGTTTTCTGATAATCTACTCAATTTCGTTGAGAACATTTATTGATTATTAAATTTATTTTGTTGTTTTATATTTAAAATTTTAATTTTGTAATTTTTATATTTCAAACTTTAATTTTTAGAATTTTATAAAGAAAAAAATTAATTTTTAGTCATAACTAATGCATTCGATTTGATTTAAATGAATGCATCTATGTTCTTTATATTGTTCATATATCAATTTTTCAAATCTACATTATTTAATTATCATTATTATCACTTGTCAAATTTGTAGATACACAGTTATCATGTGAATAGTGAAAGATGGCATCAAAGATGAAAATCAAGATAATGAATGGTAATACATTACTAGAATTGGAAAAAATGGAAAAATATCAATTGTATTTTTTTGTGAAAGAAAATAATGATGACATTACTAGATAAAAACAAAACGTAGGCTCCATTTGGTGACAAGTAGAATAAGGTGGAAAAGTTTCACACCCCTTTTTGCATATCTTTTGAAGTGATTTGATATCTTAACTACCTAATAACCTTATTTTTCCTCATTATTACCTCTATTTTCAATTATTATTCTTCATCTTTTCACACAAAAAACCTACATAGTTTGTCTTTATTTATTTTATTTTTAATAATTAGTCTTTATCACATCACATCATTTCCTCCCTTTTTCCTCACTTTTCCATATTCCTTTTTCTCAAACTTCTTTTTCTCATTCTCAAACAGACCCTCCGTGCATCAAAGGATAATGTTGCTAGGTGTACACAACTCCCTAGAGAAATGGAAAAGTGATGATGAGAAGAAATATGCAAGATATAATTTTTTAAAAAAAAATGAAAAAAAAGAAGAGAAAAAGGCTACTTTAGATGCATGTCAAGTAGACATACTTTATGCAAATCCAACATTACAAGACTTTAAACACTCATTTTTTTTTAATTGATGTCGAATTTTTTGTTTACTTGATGTCATTTTCATAATTTTTAAGTTTTAAATTTGAACTTGATGGCTTGTGAGAAATTGCATGCTCACATGAATATTTAAATCTATCAAATAGTATTTTCCTATTTATTGATTAGTGCATCTTATAATAACAACATTTAAAATAAGTTTAAAGCATACACTATGCATTTATGTAAAAAATTTCATGTTAACATTAGTAACTGACATAAGCCAACTCGTAAGAGCCAGAAACAACTAACTTAGTAAGAACAGATCTATACACCATCATCTATATATGCAAAATACAAAATAATTAAATTTTCTTTTATATCTCTAGTTTTTTAAAATATTTCATCAGAATTTGTTGGCCCTAAAAAATTTGTCCAATATGACTCTAATACCAATACAATATACCATATCGATTTTTTCCAGCAATTAATAGGCCACCCAATACTAATATTCAACATCATGAATGTTGGGGCATTCCCCATAAGCGACAAGCTACATTGGAGCTTGAACGCAATAAAAAATGGGTCAGAGTTGATAGTGTTCTTCCTTAGAAATGAAAAGCTAGAACAGAACCTGATTGTGGTGACAAGCAAATAAAGGTTCTTGTGTCATCATGGATGTCCACAATCAATGGCTAGATTGCTGCCCAGCAGCAGCAATTTTGCATTTTGGGTGATCTGTTTGGCTCCAAATATGGGGCCCACCTATCACAGATGACCCATCTCACAATGGTTGAGTTTGGGGCACTTAGCGAAGGCCCCTTTCATGAGATTTGTAGGGGTCTACATGGCTGATTGAGGCCCACGAATTCCTCTCTCTCTCTCAATCACATGGAACATGTGGGGCTCTGATGGCCTTCTATTTGTATCTTTGACATCATGATCATTGCATATCTTGAGTGCTAGGTACTTGCATTAATTGGGTTTGTGCCTGGGTTACTATTGATTGTTTTATTTGATTTGTCATGATCTAGCTTAGACTTCCATTGGATTTGTTAATTTTTAAATGAGACCCATATGTCCTTTGATCATGATGGAAATCTAAGCTATTAATGCTCATGATCCATATTTCATATTCTAATATTTTCCTCTTGTATTTCCAAACACATGCATTTATATTAATATTTCTTTATAAGATTTGTTGGGATTCTCATTGATGGGTAAGATTTCATTTGATTATTCCACTTATAACATCACAATCCATCTTATCATAAGCAAATACTTATGATTTGAATGAATTGTATGATTATTCTCATACACACATCCCAAGTGTCATTAGGTTAATTCAGTGTTAAACATTGATCAGTAAGATTTCATGTCATTGATTCTTCCCAATTCTACATGGAATCATGTTCCATCATTCACAGAAAAGGAAACTTGCCATAATTCTCTATTACATGCCAATTAGAAATCTTAACCCACTAGGTATACAACTAGCAGCTTTCGGACGTATGGTCAAGTGAGAGAACCTTAATGGTTCTGATATTTCCTTCATGAGAAAGTGATAGTTTATCATAAATCCTAGCTAGGTGGCCTTGTCATTTATTGTTTTGTACATGAGCACTATTCAATCACCTTTTTACATTTATGATTAGCACTATTCATCGTACTATGGTCGTTATTCATTCCACTTTTCATGTATGGCATGTACCAAAATACTATTCATGCCACTATTTCATTGTACTAAGATAATAATTTGAACTTGAGTTACTATTCCATTCATAGCCACCACTATTTACCTCAATATTTTATAATATATTTGATTTTCTTTAAGATTTTCTTGAATTTTCTAGATTTTTAATTAAAATATCATAGTACTTTGGGTCACAATGAGAATCCATGCCCTTAATGCACAAGATCCGTATCTCATATTTTACGTTTTACATCATACTTCCAAGTACATGCATCCTCTCACATTTAATGCTTTCACTATGCAAGTACTTGATTAATACTTCTTTGTTAGATTTTACATTAATGGATGAGATATCCATTTGATTCCTTCATATTACGAGCTCACTTTTAGTCATTCCACGTTATCATTAAGATCTAAGGTCATAAATGACTTAGATTCACTTTGATTCCAATATCCACACTTCATCGTTCACTCTGATTCCAATATCCACACTTCATCATTACTTTGGATGTCCCAAGTATATGCAAGTGCTCATGATATTAAATGGCCATATGACGACCCTGTACACTCCTCATGCAGCACTGGACCCTTAATGGAAATGAGTCAATTATTCTTTCTTTAATTTAATTTGGTCAAACAATTAACTTGATCCATTCACCACTTTGCCTTACTTAATTCAACTTGTATCCACACATACGTATTATTCCACTTTGCTTCATGTAATCACTTGTGTCGGATTTGTAAGAATTAATTAGGCTATTCTAGGATTTTTTTTATATTTTTGTAAACAAATTTGGAATATTCTGCCAGAATGGAATATTCTGGCAGATTTGGTAGTTTCCTATTCCTAGTTTTTAGTAGAGGAAATTACTGATTTTATACACCCTTAATTGCTGATTTTGTCGGCATTCCTCTACTATATATACCTTTATTCAGTCCTTTATGATTTAAAGAGAATTATTATTTTTTCTCTCTTCCCTAAACCTTTATGTTATTAGAGCCACCGTGGTCTTTCTTTTTTCTTTCACGGTGTCCTACAAGGCGGCGATGACCTGCGAAAAACACAACCCCACCATCTCCTTAGATTCTTCCCCAACCAATCACCCTACCCCTGCGGTTTCTTTTACCCCTGCTTCTGGAAATTTCTATTTGCAAAATTCCGCCCTGCAACTCACAACCACGAAACTTAATGGCCAGAATTACCTTGAGTGGGCACAATCCGTGAAGTTAGCTCGACAGTAGAGGCAAAATCGGACATTTGACTAGCCAGATGACTAAACCTGCTGCAAGAGATCCTCACCTGAAAAAATGGCAGTCCAAGAACTCCCTTATTATTGCTTGGCTTGTCAATTCAATGGAGCCAGCCATTGGAAAGCCACATCTATTTCTTTCTACTGCTCAAGATGTGTGGGAGGTTGCCTGCGATCTTTACTCAGACTTTGAAAATCCTTCTCAAATGTTTGAGTTGAAAACCCGACTTTGGCAATCCGAGCAAAGTGACCATGATGTCACCAGTTATTACAATGAATTGGTGACATTATGGCAAGAACTTGATCAATGCTATGACGATGTTTGGGAGAATTTAAATGATTGTGCTCGTCGCAAGAAGAAAGAGGAAAATGATAGGGTCTACATGTTTCTAGCTGGCCTTAATCGAAATTTGGATGAGGTCTGAGGCCGCATTCTTGGCAAGATACCTTTGCATTCCATTTGAGAAGTGTTTTCTGAATTGAGACATGAAGAAGCATGGAGGAAAACGATGCTGCACAGCAAAGAAAACGTCCCCAACCTGGAAACTGAAAGCTCAGCCCTTGTAACCAAAGGTATCGACTCTGAAAGCGACAATCGTAAGAAGCTGTGGTGTGAGCATTGCAAAAAACCATGGCATACAAAGGAGACCTGTTGGAAACCTGCTGCAAATTGGAAGCCAAAGTCCAAACGTGATGGTCGAGCCTACCAAGCCACAATTGAAGATCCCTGGGAGTCTTCTACCAACTCGTAGGCAGTCCCATTCACCAAGGAGCAATTAGAGCACTTGTACAAACTATTTCAATCTCCAAAATTGTCTTTAACCCCCTCTTGTTCTTTGGCTCAGAAGGGTAATTCCCTAACCACTGCATATTTAAGTGTCATTCCTAATTCTTTTCACTCGTGGATCATTGATTCTAGCGCAACCGATCATATGACTGGTTGCTCTAAGTTGTTCTCATCTTATAGTCCCTGTGCAAGCAATAAAAAGGTCAAGATTGCCGACGGTTCACTCTCGGTCATTGCCGAGATAGGAATAGTCAAACTCACTTCATTGTTAATTCTTCATGACATCCTTCATGTTCCCAATTTATCTTGTAATTTATTGTCCATCAATAAAATCACCTTTGATCATCAGTGTCAAACTAATTTCTATTCTTCTCATTGTGAGTTTCAGGAATTGACCTCGAGGAGGATGATTGGCAATGCTGGGGAAAATTATGGACTCTACTATTTTGAAGATGGATCTTTCTCGAATGGAAAATGCCAAAGTACTTGTTTAAATTTTGTTTTTAAGAATAGTGATATTATGTTATGGCACTATAGGTTAGGCCATCTTAATTTTCAGTATTTAAAATACTTGTTTCCAAATCTATTTCGGAATAAAAGTCCATCTTTTTTTCTATGTGCAGTGTCAATTTGCTAAACATCATCGTGCATCTTTTTCCCCTCAACCGTACAAACCAACAACTATTGTTATTCATAGTGATATCTGGGGGCCATGTCTAACATCTACATTTTCTGGTAAAAAATGATTTGTAAGTTTTATCGATGATCACACAAGATTAAGTTGGGTTTATTTGATGACAAAAAAATTTGAAGTAGAAAAAATTTTCAAAACTTTTACACCATGTTACAAACAAAATTTCAAAAAACCATTCAAACTTTACGAAATGATAATGGTCACGAGTATTTCAAAAATCTTTTGGGCCATTTTTTGCTCGAAAAAGGAATTGTTCACCAAAGTTATTGCATCAACGCTCTGCAACAAAATGGTTTAACTGAAAGAAAAAACCAACACTTATTGGAAGTAGCTCGGGATTTACTTTTTACTAGTAAGGTACCTAAATATCTTTGGAAGAAAGCGGTTCTTGCCGCTACATATCTCATAAATATGGTGCCTAATAGAAACTTGAACTTTGAAACACCTCTTGATGTATTTTATAAGTTTTATCCAACAAATGTGTGTTTGTTGGTTATGCTCCCAATCAAAAAGGGTATAAATGCTTTGATCCTATTTCAAAAAAAAAAAATTGTTCGTTACCATGGATGTTAAATTTTTTGAACTACAATCATATTCCATTCCTCATCTTAAGGGGGGGAACCAAATCCAAGATTCGCATGATGTTTTCCAAACTGAAGATACTCATACCAATGTTCGCAATTTCGCTAAGCTGAAAAGGAGAAATTTTCACTAATTTCGGAGAAATTATCAAAAATTTCACTGAACTATTTTGCTAAAATATAAAAAAATAAAAAATATATAGAAAAATTAGAAAATCTTCCATAAAACTTCATAATAAATCATGATAAATCTGAATGCATATTTAGGACAAAAAACATCAATTTAAATGTCAATATATTTGACATAAACATATCAATGATACAAAAGCATGTAAAGTAAATATCTACAGCAGAATACTACTAAATGGGAGATTTAAGTCATAGAAAGTTGTTAAACATATGCATATAATATGAAATATGTTATTATCATACCTCACCACCAAAAAGAAACTCATGTAGGCTCGTTAGTTTCATGTATGCCTAAAGAATTTTTAAAAATTATGATATAAATTATTTTGGCAAAATTTTCCCAAATTTTCAAAATTTTCTCCTAAAAGGAGAAATTCCTACATTTCTCTGGCGAAAACATTTCACTAGTGGCCAAAAACAAAATTTTCGACAAAATTTCGCTCGAAAATTTCAATTTTGACAACACTTGACTCATACCAAAAATAATTTTTCTCCAAGCATTCAAG
>JAYJMB010006389.1:0-13363 GCA_036873735.1 Pouteria campechiana | reverse complement strand
ACAAAATTTCGCTCGAAAATTTCAATTTTGACAACACTTGACTCATACCAAAAATAATTTTTCTCCAAGCATTCAAGTTGAAAACCCAAAATTCTTTATAACAGAAGAAAATGGATCGAGTGTATCAGATACTGAGAATGCAGGTCTTCCTACTGTACCATCTCATGATGATCATGATCCCATGAATGTTAACAAGGGAACTGTGGTGTTGGAACCATTTAACATTGTCTATACGAGAATGAGAACAACTCGAAAGAATGGGCCTTCCGAACCCTTGCACTCCTCTAAATCCATAATTCCTCCAGGTAATATCCTTACCAAGTCTCCACAAAATGTTCGACCTACTTCATCTTCAAGTTCTGAGTCTCCTAGTCCAGAAACTGAGCCAAATACCAGTTCTGAGTTAAAAAAATACTAACCTTCCCATTGCACTCAAAAAGGGTGTACAGTCCCGTACTCAACATCCTTCATCCCATTATCTGTCTTATGAAAACCTCTCACCTTCTTTTCGTACTTTTACCTCACAATTGTCTTGTATGGAGATTACTAATAGTGTGCAGGATGCTCTAAAAGTTCCCGAGTGGAAGGAGGCCATTTTTGAGGAGATGAAGGCTCTTGAGAGGAACAGCACGTGGGAGCTAGTAGATCTGCCGAAAGGAAAGACAACTGTAGGGTGCAAATGTGTGTTTACTGTCAAGCATAAAGCTGATGGCTCCATAGAACGGTACAAAGCACGATTGGTTGTCAAGGGGTTTACTCAAACCTATGGCATTGACTACCTAGAAACTTTTACCCCAGTTGCAAAGCTAAATACTATAAGAGTTCTCTTGCCACTTGCCGCTAACCTTGAATGGCCTCTACAGCAGTTAGATGTTAAGAATGCATCTTTCAATGGAGACTTGGAGGAAGAAGTGTACATGGATGCACCCCCAAGATTTGGTGAAAAGTTCAGTAAAAGGGTGTGTAAATTAAGAAATCTTTATATGGGTTGAAGTAGTCACCGAGAGCTTGGTTTAAAAATTTTACTCAATTTGTCAAAAGTCAAGGGTACACTCAAGGACAAGCTGATCATAAAATATTCACTAGACATTCACAGGATGGGAAAATAGCTGTGTTGATTGTATATGTGGATGATATAATTCTCATTGGAGATGATGTATCTGAGATGAACCGATTGAAAACTTCCCTCTCCTCAACACTTGAAATCAAGGACTTAGGATCTCTGAGATACTTTCTTGGTATGGAGGTTGCGAGATCAAAGGGAATTGTTGTCTCTCAACGAAAGTACGTCCTTGATCTTCTTAAGGAGACTAGAGCGGCTGTAGGCTAGCAGACACTTCGATTGATCCCAACCAAAAACTTAGAGATGAGTGGGGAAATTGATCTACTTATCTCATACACGGCCAAATATTGCTTTCACTGTGAGTCTAGTAAGTCAATTTATACATTCGCCTTATGAGAAACATCGTGAAGCAGTTTATCGGATTCTTCGATACTTGAAAAGCACTCTAGGCAAAGGTTTGCGTTTTCAGAAGACCCCACACCAAAATATTGAAGCGTACACTGATGCAGATTGGGCAAGATCAATTGTTGATAGGAGATTCCACGTCAGGATATTGTACGTATGTTTGGGAAAGCTTAGTCACATGGAGAAGCAAAATGTAGAATGTAGTTGCAAGAAGCAACAATGGAGTTTATGAGATGCTATAGGCGAAAAGGATTCTCAAAGAACTGAAGATGCCAATAAATGCACCAATGAAGTTGTATTGTGACAATAAAGCTGCCATAAGCATTGCACAGAACCTAGTACAACATGATCGTATGAAGCAGGTGAAGATTGACAGGCACTTAGTAAAAGAAAAGATTGATTGTGGGCCCATTTGCATGCCTTTTGTCCCTACTACGCAATAAATAGTTGATATTCTCACCAAAGGACTGTTTAGGCCTAATTTTGAACTTCTTGTAAGCAAGTTTGGCATGATTGACATCTATGCACCAACTTGAGAGAGGAGGGGGGGGGTGTCAAATTTGTAGGAGTTAATTAGGCTATTCTAGAATTTCTTTTTATTTTTGTAAACAAATCTGGAATATTCTACCAGAATGGAATATTCCACCAGATTTGGTAGTTTACTATTCCTAGTTTTTAGTAGAGGAAATTACTGATCTTATGCGCCTTTAATTGCTGATTTTGTGGCCATTCCTCTACTATATAAACCTGTATTCGGTCCTTTATGATTTAAGGAGAATTATTGTTTTTTCTCTCTTGCCTAAACCTTTAAATTAATCATTCGATTGGCCCATTAATCATTATTAATTTAATCACTCTTCAAGTCCCAAAACTTCTATGTGCTTACCCCTAAGCCCACTTTCTATCTTCGCTTAAGCCCATTGTCCACACATATCATCCCATACACCATTTATACCTTGTAAGGTATTTCATATCATTACCATCATGTACTCATCTATTGTTACTCTAATCCTAGATTGATTATTAATTAAGCAATTAATTTAATCACATTCTTCATACTTGCACTTTTTCATCATATCATGCAAGTCAATACACCTTCATATTTCATTTCTTAATTACAAACTTTCATTGATATTTATAATAACCTCAAAGTAATCAAGAAAAAACACAAGGTGTTATAAAAGAGATCTTGAAAAGTGAAGGAAAATAGAAAGAATGTTGTGAAGTAATAGGAAGTAATAATTAGAAATAAAGTGAATAAAGATAAAATACACTTTTGTATTGAAAATATACGTAATAACAAGTAAAATAGAATTGTTAGATAGTTTAAGTTCCACATTATATTGAATGAGGTCAAAGGGGATAGAAAGGAAGGAAAAAGTTTCCACCAGTTTTCCTGCTTACCAAATGGATCCCTTGTTGGTCCCGGTAGGATAGGCTGGCATCCAAGAGGGAGGGGTGAATTGGGTTTTATAAAATTTACTTCTTTTGACCCCCGTTTGATCAAATCCCTTTCTTTCTTTTATGTTGACGTGCTAGTCAAAGTGAAACAATGGATAAAGCAAGTAAGAATATAAAGGAAAGCACATATAGTACACGCAACTTATAGCGGTTCGAGCCCTCTCTTTGCACCTACTCAACTCTCTGAGTCAGCCTTACTTGCTGCACTCAAGGTTCACTAATACTCTATGGAATCACACTTGGTTTTCCTGAGCTAACCAAGAACTCATGCACTGGTTTTACAGAGCTTACCAGAAACTCACTATATTGGTTTTAACAAGCTTGCCAACAACTCTAACAATGTTGGTTTTCACAAGCTTACCAACAACTTGAATAACGTTAGTTTTTCACAAGCTCACCAACAACTTTAACCCTAATTTTTAAGCTAACTAGCAACTTCTACAAATAAAATAAATGAAATAAGAAATTATACTTTTTGACGTGTTTCTTGTTGAGCGCTGAGGAAGATATTGGATGCAGTTCTTCTTATTGCAGAAGCTCTTTCTTTATGTTGTGAAGAGATTGGCCTTGAAGGAGATTGAAGAATGAAAGCTCTTTTAAAATATGAAAGTGGTAAATCTTGGCCTTTAGGATTTGCAAGAGGATTTCTCTCTTTTTCTTGCTTTTTTATTCTCTTTTTTGCTCTCTATCTTCTCATTCAAACGTCCCTTAAGTGCTCCTTAAATAGATCTTGAAAACTTGATCGTTGGATGAGGAGCTTAGAATTTCTATTACTTGCAACGTTCGAATTTTCAACCATTGAGCATCGTTAGGCGGTATAGCAGGCGCCTAGGCCAAGCGGCTATGGGCCAACCGATATGTCAGGTGGTTGTGGATAATTTTCTGGATTTTCTTCCAAGTGAATCTTGCTACCTCCTGGCAGGCTACTGCCATACCGGTTGGAGAATTTGTCAGGCGGTTGGAGAATTTCATAGGCAATTGGATAATTTGTCAAGCGGTTCATCTTTTGGTGCTTCATTTCTTGATTCATCTAACTATCTATTGCCAGGCGGTTTGCCAGGCAGTTGCTTCAAGTGGTTAGCGTCCTTCAATTGTGTTTTTGCATTTTGCTTCTTTTTGAAACTTTGACATCTTTTATTTTAAATCAAGATGCATTTATCACAAGTAGTATATATGAAGTAAGAATAGTATATTTGATTCATACTTTGTAATGGATGTGTGTATTAAGTATATTTTTTTTATTTGTTCATACACACATGTTTTATTAAATCTTATGTATATACTATGTAATGTCAAAGTAAATTGTTAAATTATGAATATCCACAAATGAGTTTTTGTAAATTGTAGATCATGGATAGTCATAATGTATTAGTGCTTTGATGAAGAAAGGTACATTTAGGCATGTTTGTTATTCTTATATTTACTAATGATGCTTTCATGTTTTTCTATTTATGAAAACATAATTAATTATACACATATTTTTTTGAAATTTATCAAGCATTCTATAATTATCCATTCATGATATATATACATTATGAAGCATGGATGTTTGTTTTAATCTATATATTTTACATAAACTTCATCCGATTATGATTTCTTTCTTTCATCAGTTAATACTTCTATGTAGAACATATATATAAATATATATATATTTATTTATTCATTTATAAAAGATCCAACATATGATAAGAAGATGATTGCATAATGGATCATATGATTGTTTATCAGGTAATCACAGATATGCAAGAGATTTTTGAAAGACAACCAAACAAGAATGTATCTTGAAATCATTCTAGCAAAGCATTTGAAAGATGTATTTTGACAATTTGTTCTTATAGCAAAACATTTGAAATCATAGCAAAGTATGCATGTATGCTTGCTGTTGAAAGTTGGAATTAGAATACATATGCTTTCTTCTGAAGTAATTGGTTTCAAGGTTTCTGAAATATATCAAGTATAGACTTCGGAGCCTCTGAAGTAATTCTTCAGAGTTTCTGAAATGACTTTAAAATTTATGATATGACTTCAGAGTTTATAACTTGACTTCAGAGGAGTTAATTGGATGTTGTAATTTTAGAGGTTTAAAAGCCGTATTGGGTGCTAGTTTCAGAGTTTTCTAAAACTTCTTTAAGTACAAGCCTTATAATTTATAAGAAACTACTTTATGACCTCTAAGGATGCAGAAATAACTTTCTGAAATACTATTAAAGTTTCTGAAATACTTCAAAAGAGTTCTAATGGTACATATAAGTAATTCAGATACAACTTTTAGGTAATATTCAAATTCTTATAATCATGTGATCATTATCATTATAAAGTAAACAATTTATGCACATGGATCAACATGAATTGTATATATTAGGCACATGTATAGTTCTAATTCTTGTTTTCCAATATTAACAATATCATTAGCATGATGCAAATCCAGTATAAGTTTTGTTATCATCAAAATAATCTGTAATACATGTGTGGATCATCATCACAATACATGTATGACTCAACACCCCTAAGGCTCTATTTGAGAATAGAGAAATAGGTGAGAGAAAAAGGAATATAGAAAAGTGAGGGAAAATAAAGGAAATGATATAATGTGGTAAGAGGTAATGATTAGAAATAAAGTAAATAAAGATAAAATAGATAAGCCCTTATATAAAGAGATAAGAAATAATAATTGAAAATATAGGTAATAATTAGGAAAAGTAATATTGTTAGGTAATTAGATGTCAAATCATATTAAAAAGTATGGAAAAAAGTGGAAAGCTTGTCCACCATTTTTCCTTCATTACCAAACAAAGACTAAAGTTGTCGAAGGTTACCAATAGGATTATACAAATAAAACTTATATTAAATGAAGATAAATCAATCTGATGGAGATCATGATGTTCCATACCCAAACTGTACATACCTTAGGGGCAAGTGTAAAGTTTAATTTTTATTTATTTGATTTTAGAGATTTATTTTATTTGGCATGCATATCGAATGATCAAAATATAGATCATCTTAATGGATGGCTTAGATCATTATTTTTATTATTTTATTTAGAATTTTTATTTATCAACAATTACATTAGGATTTTCTTTTGCATATCTATTTTCTATAAATAGAAAGTCATGTAATAGGTTTGAAACACTTTTAATAATAGATTAATGAATGCAAGTTCCTATTCTCTTGCTCTCTAATTCTCCATTTCCTTCTAATTCTCTTCTACCTCTTATATTCTTCTCAAATTCTTATCTTTTTCTGTCCCCAAATTCTTTTCTTCTTCCCATTGAGAGGATACTCCATCTTTATTGTAAATTCTTGCCATTCTTGTTTACATTACAATGTCATTAGTGCACATAAGCATCTTAGGAGTATATTAAAATAGTATGCACTTACACAAGGAAACCTAGTGGTGGCATGAAGGTGTTCAAAAGATTATTAATAACAAACAAGTAAATTTTAGAAAATGACAAGATGATAAAAATGAAGTAAATTTAAAACAACATAAGAACTCCAAAAAAAATATAATAAGAAAGTCACAAGTAAAGGTATACATAATAAGGCTTTGAATCATCTATATAACAGATTAAAGTCTAAACAAAAAAAATATAATAAGAAAGTCACACGTAAAGGTATACATAATAAGGCTTTGAATCATCTATATAACAGATTAAAGTCTAAACAAAGTAAAAAATTTACAATTAAGAAAAAACAAGGGCAAAGACTTACATCACATTAGAAGCATTAAAAGTGACGACTAAAAACTCATAATAAAATATCATGAAATTAAAGAAAAAAATTTAATTTGCAATTTAGTAAATGGCAACCCATCAAAAATTTAATATTAAATGAAAATACAAATATAAAAAAATAAAGAAGTTACTTCCATAAAATTAGAGTATTTAAAGTGAAAATAGCCCTAGAATGAAAATAGGAAAAGTTTTAAATCCAAATAATATGCCAGTTGAGGTGTAGAAATTCATGAGAGATATAAGTTTGAATTGATTGATGAATTTATTAATAAGATCAAAGAAAATGAGCACAAAATGGAAGAAAAGCACTATTATATCAATTTATAAGAATAAAGAAGCTATTCAAAATTATGCTAATTATCATGGAATAAAACTCAAATCGTACCATGAAACTTTGAAAACAAGTAATTGAGCAAAAATTAAAACATGAAACAGATATTTTGGAAAATAAATTTTGTTTTATGTCAAGAAAACCAAAGTTATTTTTAAAATTAGGCAATTGATAAAGAAATATAGAAAAATAAACCCTCATGTGAATTTTATTGGATTAGAAAAAACATATTATAGGATTCCTAGGTAATTAATATAGCAAATGTTAAAAAGAAAAGAGCTACTAGTCAATATATCAATATTATTAGGAACATGTATAGAGTCATAACAAACGTGAGTACCATGAGTGAAGAAACAAAAGAGTTTCCCATTGCAATAGGTTGATATCAAGTTATTATCTCTTCACATTAGTCATGGATGGGCTTACTAAACACTTACAAGAAGAGGTGCCTTGGTGTATGCTAATTTTGCAGATATAATTTTGATAGTTGACACAAGAGAAGGTATAAATTTAAAACCAGATAAAATAACAAGATGCTTTAAAATCAAAGGATTTTATAATTAATTGAATGAAACAAATTTATTGCACGGAAGATAAAAACTTTCTGGAAATTTCAGGAAGTTTTTATCTTCCACGCAATAACTCTGGAAATGGTATCAGAGCCTAGTTCTTAAAGAAAGATCAATTGATCAGGTTTCTTTGAGAGGGTTCTAACCTTAAGATTCCAGATTTGAAGAAAGTCCTCACAACAAGGACAGTTTTCTTTGAAGGGATTCTAAGATAACTGATCCTAACCAGCCAGGAGGATCAGGGTCTAGAAAAGATGATCCAACCCAAACCTCATCTAATGTAAGAAACATTAGAAGTTTATTAGAACGATCATTCTTTTCGCAATCATTAGAGAGTTCAGTCACCTCCCAACCACAACAGAATCCTTCGGGGTTGTGGAGAACTCCAATGCATGGTTATCTTAAGGAAGATTATCCCAATCCTCATGAATTATTGGATAATGTGAAGTCTCGGACTGAGCCAGAAATTCACAAAACATTAGAAAAACAAAAATGGGATAAAAATGATATTCTTGACATCCAGACCAGGCTCAATGAGCGGTTAGATTATGTTGAGAATATTCTCCGTCATCAGAATAAGAGACGAGATACTACCGGATCTCTTGATGACAGATTAAGGGCTATAGGAGGCAAACCCTCTAGTTATAGTCTAGAGCAGGCATACTCTAAATTGGCTACAGATATGGGTATGAAACCATCAGAACGATGGCCCAGAGGAAGCTAAGATTTTAGAAGCCTGACTCAAGGACCCAGGGGTTCATACAAACCAGGGTATCCTTGGAAGACTCCCTATAGGTATTTACCTAAGGAAGGGAAGTCTGAGCCAGTGTCGATGCAAGGATCATATTTAAATATTGACTACGTCAGAGATACAGAAAAGGCTATTGAGATTTGGGCAAATCAAGCTCGGATCTTGTTACTTGGAGGAACAGGATGGACTGTTGAAAATGCTAAGTTATATTTAGCAGCGAGCCTCCAAGGGAGTGCCCAAAAATTTTGGGACGAACTAAGCAGGAGATCTCCGTTGGATGAATTAATCCAAAAGAATGCTCAAAACCCAGAGGAAGTAATTCCCTTATTCGTTGACATATTAAAAAGGGAATTTTCCGGGACAACTATCACAGATATTGATAGATATGATAGAGACCGAGCTCGAACAGCTATGGCAAAACTTCAAATCTGTGATATGTGTTACTTCGAAGAATATTTTTGTGAATTCAAAGAGCGGTATTATCAGCTCAGTTTTGAAGATCAAAAATATGCTTTGAATATGTTCTATGATAAGCTTCCTGGAAAATGGGGAGTTGTGTCTCAGAAAGCTCTAGAACAAAGAATGATAACCAATGCTGAAATTGTTGATACATTAGGAGCTAGAGCAGAAGCAACAAGACATTGCATTCGCCTATATTGTATGGAAAGAAGATTAGCGAAAGATGCAAGTAAAATTCCAATCATGTCAGAGAATTGTTGCGACAAATTCGACATGATAGCAGGAAGATATGGGTGTGAACCCAAGCCCAGAAATGAACCAGTCATGGACTGTAGTTCAGGGCAGTGTAGAGTTAAAACCTCACCAAAGAAGACCTTAAAACCTCGAATGAAAAAATGGAAATCATTCAGGAAGGTTCCTGAGACACTTTCAGAAAGCAGATCTAAGAGGGATAAAAGATTTATCAGACCTCTTAGAAGCTTGGAAGAAAGAAGACAAGCTTTTAAACAGAAGTATGGTAGAGAGCCTAAATGTCCTAAGGGAAAACCATTACCTCAATGCCATTGCTGTTGGTTATGCGGGAAACCAGGTCATAATCCAACCAATTGCCCAGAAAAGGATAAAAGGCAACCATCTGTAAAAGCTTTGTTGTATCCTCTCGGAAAGTTAGAATTTGAACCAATTTAGGGGGATGAGATTGATTCAGATGATGAAGAATTGTTTGAAATTCAATCTGAATATTCTGAAGAGTCAGAAGACTCAGATTCAGAAGACTAGGATCATGAAAGCCTAATTTTTCAAAAAATGCATGATATTGGCTTATTTATGATGACCCAGAACCAAAGGATATAGACTTAGTTTAGATATCCCAAGATGAAGGGATACATACCATAGGCTCTTCAATCACAGAAATAGCATCCACATCAACTG
Organism: Pouteria campechiana; assembly: GCA_036873735.1. Taxonomy (NCBI): domain Eukaryota; kingdom Viridiplantae; phylum Streptophyta; class Magnoliopsida; order Ericales; family Sapotaceae; genus Pouteria; species Pouteria campechiana. The sequence continues at coordinate 3,660 of JAYJMB010006389.1, read as the reverse complement.
ATTGCTATGAGTGGAAGATGCCAGTTATTGGTATATCTGAAGTCTATTCCAGGAATTGAATGAGATATCAAGAATCTACCAAGATCTTTGAAACCGAAGCAACTACAAAACTTAAAGCCACTGATAATGGCCAGTTCTTAGTACCTTTGATAAAAACAGAGCAAGTACAAGAGGCTATTCAAAGAAAGAAAAATTATATTTAATATGGCTTAGTGCAAGTCGAGATATCTCCATTGGTAAGACAAGAACTTGACTTACCTGTATTGGCAGCAGTAGTAGATACAAGTATTACTGGCTAGTTTGAAAAATCTCTCTTAGGAGGAGCAAGGGCAAATCTATGCAAAGGACCAGTTTGGTTCAAGGTTTAGCCCAGATTGGATATAGATTTTAGAGACAGAAATGTTTTGAAAACATTGTGTCTAAGACTCCATACAAATAACTGGATACGCCATGGCTTCCCTGGAAATAGAAGGGTAGTCAGAATATGGTGTCAAGTATACGTTCGCTACTACAATACTCATAGACCAAAGGTAAAGAACGAACAGATGTATACAGAACTGTTTGAGTCAAGAAATCTCGTTAAGGGAATGACTCCTACAATGATTATTCCTCAGAGGCTTTCTTGGCCGAGGAGTTGGGTCTTTTAAGAACCAAAAAGAACTCAACAAATGATTGGATCTTCGGATATAAGACAAGTTGGAAGCAATTTGCTAATCTAGGAAGAACCACGTATTAGTTCAAGTTCTAGAAATGTGCCAGAAGCACAAGAACAGATTGAACTCAGAAGAAGTCCTAGTTCAAGTTCTAGAAATATGGTAGAACCACAAGAACAGATTGAACAAAGAAGACAATCTTCAGATGCCAGACCCTCAGATTCAAGAAGAATTGTAAGATGGCAAAGACTGGAAATTCCAATATATGAGGAAGAAACACCACAACTTTCAATGATAAAAGTCCTCATAAATATTCCAGTGACTACCAAAATTAAGGTGGAGTTACATGGCAAAATAAGTTTAGCCTTAAAAGATACAGGGGCTAGTTTTTGTTGTGCACATCCAAGTTTACTTCCAGAACATCTATGGAAAGAAATGCCAAAGATTCCAATAAAACTTGCCAATCAAGAATCAATTTCAGCCTCAAAAATGGCAACAGATGTGGAAGTAAGGATATATGGAAAGACCTTCAAAATTAGATGGTTGTTATGTATTTAAGGACTTTCGGAAGAACTAATCCTTGGAAATGCGTTCTTAAAACACCAACCGGAGAACAAGCCATTTATCCAAGAATTAGATCATGTGATTATTGGAGCACATAAAATTCCAATAGAATCCTCTCCATCCATATTCAAACTAGATAGAGGAGAAGACAGTAAAAGGACAGATTTATCTACAGTTCAGGCTAACATACAAATGATCAAGCAAGATAAAGCCCAGATCCAAAAAATTGAGAATATTCACCAAACTCAGCTTGTTGATATCTAGCAGAAGTTAGAGGAAAACTTTTCAGAAAATCCTCTGAAGTTATCAGAAAGATGCAAAGTGGAAGCTATTCTCGAACTCAAAAATCCAGAAACTATCATCAGAAGCGGAGGAATAAAATATACAGTTGAGATGATAGAGGAATTTGAGAGGCAGATTCCAGAATTGGAAGCCCTACAATTGATTAAACCAAGTCAAAGTTAGCATAGAAGTGCTGCCTTTATGGTTTTAAATCATGCAGAAAAGGCAAGAGGTAAAGCCAGAATGGTTATAGATTACAGAGATCTAAACCAAGCAACCAGAGACGATGGATATAATCTTCCAAATCAAGAAGAACTAAAAAACTGGATACGACAACACAAGTCAATGATTTATTCAAAATTTGACTTAAAATCAGGATATTGGCAAATTAAAATGCATCCAGAGAGTATCCATCTTACAGCATTTTCTTGCCCTATGGTATTGTATGAATGGCTAGTAATGCCATTTGGTCTAAAAAATGCCCCTGGCATATTTTAGAGGCGCATGGACTCAGCTTTCAAAAATCTGAAAGAGTTCATCGCAGTTTATATTAATGATGTGTTAGTTTTCTCAAAAAATGAGGAAGAACATCTGCAGCAACTACACAAGGTAGCAGAAGTATTCATCAATGAAGGCATGGTATTCTTCAAGAAAAAATGTGTTTGGATGACACCACGAGTCAATTTCCTAGGATTGGAAATTGAAGGAAGAAAGGAAAAGTTGCAGCCACATATCTCAGAATCTATAGCTGCATTTCCAAATCAAATTCAGGACAGGAAACAATTACAACGGTTCCTAGGTCTCCTGAATTATGCGAGACCCTTTATCAAGGGGCTAGCAACATTAATCCGAGTACTTCATAAGAAAACTTCAGAAAAAATTGCTTGGCAATGGAGTTATGAAGACACTCAGAGGATTAGAAAAATCAAAGATCAGACAAAGGATCTCCCAGAATTAAAATTACCAGAAAAAGGAGACTTTTTGATCTTAGAAACAGATGCTTCTCAAGAATATTGGGGGTGTATCCTTAAGGCTAAAAGGCCAGAAATTAAGGAAGAAAACATCTGCCCGTATTGGGGAGGAACCTTCAGAGGTTCAGAAATACATTGGCCTATTCATGAAAAGGAAGTATTTGTTGTCATTCAATCCATTAAGGCCAATGAGTTGTATCTTGCTTCAGAAAAGAAGTTTCTAGTTAGAACAGATTCTTCTTATGTAAAGCATTTTCGATCCATCAAGCTTAGGTCCATCGGACAGGCTAAGCTAGTTAGATGGCAACAAAAATTAGCACATTATAAGTTTGAAGTAGAACTTATTAAATCTCATACTAACTTATATGCTGATCTTTTAACAAGAGAACTTGCAGGTTTTGTTAAAAGATGGACAGAAGACCTAGTTCCAGCAAAAGACAATTGTCCAAAGTAGAAAGGAAGGTCGAGAAGCTAGAAACCGTTCTAGCAGAAGCCAAAGCAACCATGGCTCCAAAGTCATCTAGAGAAAAGTTGCAGTGTTGGCGATGTAAAGAATTTGGCCATTTTGCCAGTACTTGTCCAGCAAAAAGAAAGGCAGAGGATAAGAAGAAGGTGTCAGATTCTAAAGAAGCTGTTTCAAATCACCCATACTTCAGATTACCTAAGGTTGATATCCAACAACAAGGTGAACTATGGGTAGAAGATAAAGAAACAGGATATCTTATCCATAATCCAACACGGATTAAGATGGAAGATATTGTTCCTATAAGCCTCCAGTCGGAATCAAAAGAACAGTTAGAATTATTATAGGCAGGCTTATTGATTCACTATAACCAGAATAATCCAGGAGGGCTTCAACAAATGTATGTGGCAGCCTTGGGATTAGGAGATAGAATTCAGAGATTAGAACAGGAATTAGATCGTCTCAAGGGACAGGAATCTAATCGTTTCGATTTATCTGACAAATGGAAAACCCAAGAATCTAACAATCAGATCATCTACGGGTTAGTTAAAGAAACTATTAAAGAAGTGGTTTCAGAAAATTTGCTTTCTAGAGAACAGATGGTTTGGGAAGCAAATCCAAACACCAACGGATGGTGTACAAGATTGAGCAGAGACCTCAGTTGATTGTCACATCAGATGTGTTTAGAGATTCTCAACTATGGAGAGAACCTCTGAAGGCAGGAATG
>JAYJMB010006388.1:0-11096 GCA_036873735.1 Pouteria campechiana | reverse complement strand
ATTCATGATCCTTAAAGGAAGAAACTAAGTAAATACTTAAGAGAATTAAGTATATAATTCAAAAATATACTTAAAAGAAGAAAAAAAAAGTTCAAAGTCATTAAGAGAACTTTGGAGTCAACATTGGATTTACAATGTTATCACTTCGGAGTTGCTCAAGTACTTTGGAGACAAAAGGATATCCCTTCGGAGCCAATGAAGTATCTTGGAGAAAGAGGGAAATCTATTCGGAGTCACAAAGTCATAAGCTTCGGAATCAGCAAAAGTGCCTCGGAGCTAAGACAAGCTTTACGGAGCCAATAGAGCACTTTAGAGTCATGAGTTCAAAACCTTCAAAGTCAGTTAAAGCACTTCAGAGTCATAAATTCACAACCTTCAGAGTTAACAAAGAGTCTTCAGAGTTAAGTCAAGCACTTTAGATTCGATAAGGTGCTTTAGAGATAATGTCGAGAGCTTTCAAAGTTAATAGGACACTCTTCAGAGAATATGACTAGTCGAAGTCAGAGGAGAAGCATTTTAGAGCCAAGTAAAGTACTTTGGAGATAGAAAAGAACTTTGGAGTTCAATGGTTGTTCCTTCAAAGTCACAAAATAAGTACTTCGGAGACAAACAGGAACTTCAGAGTCATCCATCATTATATCGATTGCGAGTTGCTTCAATTTTGCCACTTCAAAGGTACCAAAAGTTAACTTCAAAGCATCTGAAGATGTGACAATGTGCGAATTGTGCGAACTTAGTGATCGAGGATCTGATGTTGCAATATCAAAGACTTTGAAATTACGAAAAAGGCTCAATGGTCATAAATTTGAACGTTTCTCTGTATTAAATGATTCTTATCTACCATAGTAGAGAAAGTCAGAGGTTTCAATAAAAAAGAAGGTGAGTAAGAATGAAGAAATATAGGAGATCATTCTGAAAAACAAAGAGAGCATTTTACTAAGACTTTAAAGTTATTTCTCATTGATTTCAACTAGACAATAATTCATTCAAAGAAGCATTTAAAGTCATCCATTCAACCATTTCTAGAGATTGAATCTTACTATGTTATTGTTAAATTAACTATGTTGCTTCTGAACTTTGTACAAAATCAACCTACTAAAGGCATTAATATTTGTACACATTTATTTATTTTTGCATATTTCTGCAAGTCAAGAACTTGCCTTTCAGTATTATAAGCAAGTAGGATACCTGCTTAGAATTTGTAAAAGTTAGTTGGTGAGCTTGGAAACCAACAAGTGTATTTGTTTGATCAGAAGGGTACTTAGAGAAGAGAGTGTTAGTGGAACCTGTGTTTAGCGTAAAAGGCTAACTTAGAGAAGTGGAGTAGGAACCCAACTGAAGGGTCGAACCACTATAAAAAATACTAGTCTAAGTGCTTTGTGCTATCTATTTTTTCTTTATCTTTGCACTATAGTCATTATCTAACCAAAAATTTCAAAGACTCAATTCAGCCCCGCTCTTGAGTCATCATCGGAACGAGACCAACACCAAGCCATCTAACTCATAATCTTTTCATTACAGTCCAGGTATTAGATGATTAACATTAAAACTTTTCCTACATACCCATATGCAAGATGGTTCTCTTATGAGAGACAAAGGTATGAATGCAAAAATATGATATATAGAGATTTACGGCAAAGAAATACAATACCTTTACCAACTAAGCATTTAGCTTCCTCAAACAAAATGTTTTGGGTTTGTTCATCCATAGTGAGGAGCTACTACTTATGGCTCTGATTGGAAGGTAGTTACACAGTAGTAAATTTTTTCTTCTTCTACATTTTCTTTTACATTATCTTCTTCTTCTTCTATACAATGTCCTACTAAATTTACAATTTTATTTTTCTTCGTCTTTAATGGATTTCTAATTTTCCTGGAGAGAGTTTTTATGAGTTTTACATCTTCTTCCTCTCCCTCATTACATGAAGAATCTACACTTCCAAACCCATACACTAACTTCATCTTCTTCTTTTCCTTCTCATTCTTCAATACCTCATGGGTCATCATTGATCCCATCATTTTTGTAGCAAAGATTTTGTTCAAGTCTTTGGCCTCTTCAACAGTTTTGACTTTTGACATCTAATCCTCAAGAACAGACTGTAAAATCTTTTTAACCTGTTATGAACAAGAAATCTCATGGCCTAAACATTTTAAGTTGTTAGTGAGTCTTAAGAATCTAGAGAACATATCAGAAATAGAATCATTCCTAAGCATGTCGAACACTTCATATTCTTGGACTAACCAATTAACCTTGAATTCTTTCACTTGACTTGTCCCCTCATAAATTGCTTGCAAATGGTTCCAAATTTCTTTAGTAGTTTCACATGAGGATATCTTCTCAAATTTAGAAGGAGAGAGAGCACAATATAAAGAATTATTAGCTTTAGCATTTAATTTGACTGCTCTAATCTCCTCATTGGTCCATTGACTCTCCTCTGAGGTGGAGAGCATCATTATTTCTTCTACAATCTTTAATAACTTATAATTTTTGGCAATCAAAAAGTTTCTCATTCTCATCTTTCAATAACTATAATGCTCCCCATCAAAATATAGAGGTCTAATGGTTGATTAACCATCCATGATTCAACAAAAAATGTTTACCATATGGGATCACACTAAGGAAGAGATTAAAAGAAACTTAAATCTCAATTTTAGTGTCCTACTTTGATACCACTTATTAGGTCCCAAAAGTAGGTTGCATGGCAAAACAAAAAATCTAATAAGATTAGGAATCAAATGGAATGTGCAAGTGTAGAACAAAATAGCAATGGAAGCACAAAAACACACAAAGCAATAAGATTATATAGATTATAGTGGTTTGGGCATCCTTGGCACTTACTCTAGTCTCCAAGGTATCCCCAATCTTGGGTTCCACTAACAACATGTGGAATCACACCTCCCTTTGTTTCCCAAGATCATCAAGAACTCATACATAACCTAGTTTCATCGAGCTTACTAGGAACTCATACAATGCTGGTTTCGCCGAGCTCACAACAAAGTCTTACACCAACTATTTTCTCAAGCTTACTAGGAACTCTTTTAACAAATATAAAGTGTACAAAGAAATTCCTCTATCTAAGATAAAGTGTACACACAATTAAGCTAAAATGTAAAAAGATTAACAATATACATTATAGTGCTTCATTCTCCTCTTGAGATGGGAATGATATAGCTTTAAGTTTGTTGATCTTTAGAGCGCCTTGGAGTGAATGAACTTTGGAAATCTGAATAGGTTTCTTATGCTTGATTTGAGTTTAGCTTATGGAACCCTAAACTTTGTCTTTCTTCTTTAATGGAACTTTTATTTATAGATTTTCAAGAGGCTTTTGAGTATATGGAAGCTAACCATTGAAAACTAGTTGTTGGAATGCCTTGTCAATTTTTGATCATTCAATCAGCGAGTCTTCCAAACCTTCGAAGTCAGGGTATATCTAATGAAGCTTCCTCTAAAAATTACTCTAACAGTTATTATAGCATATGAGAAGCAGCACAATCTTTAGAACTTTGAAGGTCAGGGAACACCCTCTGAAGCTTCCTCTAAAAATTATTGTATCAAATTATTATAGCATTTTATTATACCAGTTCATTGTAGTGCATAAAAGACAGCGATCCCTTTTGACTTCTAAAGGTTGGGGTTAAAACCTTTGAAGCTTTCTCTAAAAATTATTGTAACAATTATTAAACAGGGTGTTCTTCAGCCCTTTAAAACTAAGGTTCAGAACTCTGAAGCTTCCTCTGAAATTTACTATAATAGTTTACTATAACTTTGCACTTCATTTTGGACAACAACATTTTTAGACTTTTGAAGGTCATTTTCAGACATCTAAAGCTTCCTCTAAAATTTGAAACATGTCTTTTCAAGTTTCCTCTAAAATTTAAAATCTTAGCAAAACTTTATTAGCTTAAAGTTAAAGTTATTAAACAAGTTTTATTGTCATAAAAACTACTCATCCAAACTCAACACCTTCTTCTTGTCAATGGTGCAAGTAGGGGTGTAATTTCAGCTAGGTTCAACCCAAACTCAAACAAAAAAAACCTAGTGTTAGGGTTGGCATTTTGAAAACTTGAGTTTTTCAAAACGGGTTTAACCCAACCTAATTTTAAATAGGGTTAGGGTTAGGGTACAATATAATCCCCTCCCCCCCAAAACCCTGAATTTATTATGTACATCCCTCAATACATGCTTCTTTCAAATAAAGCTTATATCCAAATATGATTTTTATATTTTCTTATATTAATATATCTTTATGTCCATTCTTAGTGGTCTTTAATATTGCTTATGTAAAAATAACTTTTCAAATTTAGCTTTTTTAAATAATATTCTTCATGAAAATTTACTATGTTCATAGAATATTTATAAAGTTATAACTTGGAAACTTGACATTTGAAATGGTAGCAATATGCGAGCGATAAGACTCAACATGCAAACAAATGGACAAGTGAAACATGTAGCAATCTTAGTGCTAGATTGTACTAAATCAAAGGAGGTTTGCATGTGCCTTGCTCAAGTTGCTTATTGACTAAATTTTATATAGTGCTTTATACCCCTAATTTATGATGATTTATTCCTATTAATTGATGATTTGTAATGACATTTGACTTCTTGGACTTAATATTGCACTAATCTTGTGATTTGAATGATTTTAGGAAAAGTTAGTGGAAATTGGAAATATTAGGTTCAAAGAGGCTCAAATTTTCAAAAATTGGAGGACAAAGCTATATTTCAACATGGAGATTTTATACATCTCATATTCAACTTCCATATGATCTAATTAGGCATTTGGATCATTAAAAATCACATGGAAAAGAGGTGGATGCCAGCATGGAAAGGAGGAGAAAGAATGGATAAGTTTATGGATTAAAGAGTTGATTTTCATGCAAGTTTTGCTATTTTTTAGCAAACATATCATCATGTGGACATGTACCACTTGTTGAACCAAATGGTACATATGACAAATAGCTAAGTTTTGATGATGAGCAACAACATATGAGTGGACACTTATGGTACTGACAATTGTGTTCCCAAGTATTATAGTAATATAAATGATACATAGGAAAGCAACTCAAATATAGTGGACAACATGTACAGAGAATATATCAATAAGCAAGATTCACTACACCAAAAGAATACAAGAATGCTCAGAAACAATGACACTAAAACTTTGAAAAGATGCCACAAAGCATATCGATAGCTAAGACGTTTAAGCCTAAATGAGTGATCAAATAAATATTGCACAAATAAAGTCAGTATTAAATAACACCTACCTCAAACAAATTCAAACAAATCATTCCACGAACAAGTCAAATAAACTACTCATACAAAACATCTATTCGCAACACAAAGGCAAATTTAGATTATAGAAGTAGAGATGAAATAGAGCTAAACTCAGACAAATGAAGAGCTAAAAATAAAGTCAAATTAATCAAGCATTTATCTCCCATATAAAGTCTATTCGAAATAGAATAAGAATAAGGAACTTGTCTATAATCTTCTATAGATGATGTAGAAGATGAAGTAGAAGCGGCACAGCGGCCATAGATGAATAACTTACTTTTTCTATCATCCTCATCTGCAAGTTTATCTACCACTTCCAACAAACAATCCAATAGACAAACTACTAAAAAGATGATTCATCTATGCCTCTACAATTCATCTATTACTTACAATAGATAAACTAACAAATGAACTACTGCAAAGAGGATTCGTCTGCACCTCATGAATTCATTTATCACTCATGATAGACAAACCAATAGAGAAATTACTTGAGAGACTTTTTCTATGACTTGCAAATTCATCTGCAGCTCTCTATAGACAAATCAACAAACAAATTCAATTTGTTCTTTGTGAATAAGCCTATCCATGATAATAAGAATTGTCTGTTACTTATAACAGACAAAGATATTGCGTCTAGTGAGAGAAATTCGTCGGATGAATAGTAAGAGAAGAACTTTATCTGTGCCTTTGCAATTGATTTGTGACTTATAATAGACCAACTAGAAGATAAAGTGCTACAATAATCTCAAGTAAATTTACAAAGATGAAATTGTCTATTATTTTTATCTGCTCAGAGCTAATTTGTCTATTAGTTATCAGAGACAAACTAGGACTTAATCAGACAAAAGTCCTCAAACAAACTATGGCTGAATCACTATCTCACATCATGATGAGTAGAAGCTACTTATACCAGACAATGTTGGTTGTACTCTCCATTCAAACTTCCACTTGAAGTAGATCTTATTAAACACCAGAAAAATAGAGCTTAGTTGAAAATGGAAAAAAATTTAAAGGAAAATAGTCTTTGCTCAGGTAAAGATTACAACTATCAGAGGCTGTGTCCCTTCAAATTTAATGGGCATCTTTCCAAAAGAATGAAAGAGGCAATCATGCAGAATGTCTTTAGCTAGGCCAAAATCGAAAATGTGTCTTCTTCAAGGATGACACTATAGGCTTTCCAGCTAGAATGAGTTTATTAAGAAGAAAACTTTTCAACGGGAGAAATTTAGAACAATCTTCAACATTCAATGGAAGTCAACTACTTCCAATGGACAAAATTTTTTGAAGCAATATATAGATAGTGCAGTGTTAACAAAGAAGTCAAGGAAGTTAAGAGAAAGATGAAAAGGAGGAAAGAGCTTAATCGAGTAAATTCTCTCAATTAGAAGAATGCTTCCTCCAAGATAATCAATCTCCATTACACTGATAGACGATGAGCCTCAAAGATCTATCTTAATCACATTTATGGAGTATTGATATCTAATGTGATTCAATGAGCTATCATTTTATATGTGCTTAAACTCTATACAAATCAGCCTAATAAAACAGGCAAAGTAATGTAAAAATTGAGATCTGCTAATCAGCCATATGAGTTTATGGTAAGCTCGTGAAAACCACATTGTATGAGTTATTGGTGAGCTCTAGAAAACCAATAAGCTTGCTAGTGATCTTTGAAACTAGTGAGTTTCCTAATGAGCTTGTGAAAAGCAGAATAGTGCTGAGAGCACTATGTTTATGCCCCTTGGAGCTAGAATCTAGAATAGTGTTAGGAACACTTATTTATGCTCCCTAGAGCTAGAATCTAGAAGAGTGCTGGGAGCACTACTTGTATTTCTAGTATTGGATATAGTAGAACCCAATGCACAATGGGTGTGCTCTTGGAAGAGTGGACGTAGGGATAGGATGCCCAAACCACTATAAAAGTTATTGTGCATATTGTCTCCTTTGATTTCTTTACTTTGCATGTTACTATCCTATCATTAAATTTCACATATCATTACACACAGTTATTTGCTTGAAATAATAATGGTGAAGGGAAGATGAATCTAGAAATGAAGCAGACACTATGACTAAATGAATGTTCATGAAAATCACATGTGTTGCAACACTACTTCTACTTAGCACATTAATTTTTATTTGGCCATAATTTTTATATGCTCAACTCACCTTTTTCCTCTTGAGCTATCTACTACATGGGACCACCAAGTGGTTTCAGAGAAGGCTTCATAAATTAATCTTGACTATTGGATTTTAAATTGTGAAGAGATTCCCATGGCCAAATCGTTCCATAACACTCCTGCTCGGGGATAAATTATTTACAAACCTTTATACATTAAAAATATCTGTTATAGTTTTTGAAAAATTCAAAATACTTGTCTCCCACTATTTTGATAAAATATCTATGTGTAGCTTTGTTAAAGATGTATAGGAAATTATATATGACAAGGCTAACAAGGTCCAAAAGACCCAAGTAATTAACTCTATGCAGGAGCTGCAGGAACAATAGAAATCAGAAGAATCAACTCATGAGAAATCCAAAGGAGCTAAAGACAATCAAGTAAGCATTTTTTCAAATATCATAGCAATTCAAGACGATGAGGTAATTCTTGAATCTAAAGTTTCAAACTTTTACAAAATTTACGATGATCTTTAAAGCTTTGATTAGATTGCTTCGAAACTAATGGTACATCATTCTGTATGCAATACACATTAAGTTATCTACAAAAAAATGCTCCAAACCATATGCTCTTCATTGCTTCACTTATGCACACGACATAAAGTTGAGAGATTAGTCATTCAAATTTTTTACAAATAAAATCTGTAGATCATAAGTGAGCCTCATACAGAATATCATTCTCTTAGATAATCATGCTTATCTCAGATTAAAAATAATTTGAAAATCATATCATCTCATATCTGCCCACAGATGAAGTCACTACTTTTTCTGTAGGTTTGTTTGAAACCATCTAATTTGTCTGAGGCCCTCGAGATTTGACCATAGGCTCGATAAAAACCCCTCCTTTAACTTTGTCTTAGACTCACCTCTCGCATTCACCATTGGTGATAAAAATCTCCCTTCTCAGAAGAAGGCAATTCAACTTCCCATTGCTTCCTTCTTCACTCCTTATCTTCTTGGTGCCATTTTTCTTTTGCTTATCTTGTTGTCAAGAACCCCCAAGCTCTTCCACATCAAAACTCCAAAACCTTGACTGATGGAGATGGTGGATTCAAGAACTATAGAGATAACTCCAGCATCCACATCTAGGACAAGGAAAAATAGAGAAGAGTCAGAAGAAATGCACCTAGCTCACAAATTAAGGATTCAAATAAATAGCCTTCTTGAGGTAACTTTTCAAAATGATGAACAAAGTTACCATGAGTTCATTAGCAAGTATGATAAAAGAAAAGTGTAGAAAGGAAAGGTTATTGATTTTGATTTCTTCAAAGAAATAAAGACGACAGTATGTAGTTGGATAAACTTCCAGGGGTGAAATGAATTTATGATTTGCAAAGATAAGTGTTATTTGAAAATGGTAAAAATACTTCTTTGCAACTATGATCCTATGCTTAAGAAATCCTAGCTTGGAGATACGGAAATAAATATGTCTCCTAAAAGCATAAGAAAATGCTTAAATCTCCCCATGATTGAAAGACAAACATTTGAATGGCCAACACCCAGAAAAGAGTTATTTTCACAATTAATAGGTATAGCCATTGGGGATGATGTAAGGAATCTAAATCCCAAATGAATCTAAGACTTGCACACAATATCCTAAGCAATAACATCTATCCAAAGATTAGAAGTAGGGATAACATTTTTAAAAGAGATGCAAGGATTCTATGGGCATTGAAGTATAAAAAGAAACTAGATCTAGCCAAACTACTCATGTCTGAACAGCTTCATCAAGTCAAAACATCAACAACACATCCTCTGCCCTATGGAATGACAATGACCAAAATATCAAGAAAGGTAGAAGTAGATTTGTCACATGAGGTACCAAATAAATTCAAATAATCAGACATGGTTGATAAGGGGACACTAAAAAGGATGGGAATATTCATATCATCAGATGGCATAGTCATCGAAAAAGCAAAAAGGGCAGGACAACCAAAAAGAGTGAGGGAAGAAGAAGAAGAACAAAAAGAAGAAAGGTTTAAATCAGTTAGGGAAGAAAGTGAAGAAGCCCCTTCAATTGAAGTAGAAGGAGTGAACTCATACATACAAACTAATGAAATAAGTAGAGAAGATGTCATAAAAATATTTATGGTTGAAATGATAGATGAGCTGATACAAGATTACTTTTTTGTTGAAGAAAGAACAAGAATGGAAAATGAAAATCATGCACATTATGTCAGAATAGTAGGAAGGGTAAGAGATGAAGAATAAAGATCAATGGATCATATACATTCAACCTCAGCAGCAATAGAAGTAGAGGCAGCAGTTGCATCATCTCCACCTTATAGTCCAAATTCATTCAGACCAACTCATTCATCTCCACTAACTCATGCCACTCCACAAGACCTAGAGAGAAGACTCATTAACATCGAAACATTCTTTTTAGCTCTCAATATTAGGATGGATTCAATGGATCAAAAAACTAGACACTATAATCTACTTAGCTAAATCCATCGAATGTCAAACACATCCATCTCAATCCTCTCCACAATTTTCACTAGTCAATAAAGCCAGACCTATTTCACCAATTAGGTCTACCCATTCCTTAACTGCACCTTCACCTTTTGCTCCCATCACTCACCTTCTATTCACATAACTCATAATTCTTCCACCTCCACATCTTCATCACATTCATCCACATCTAAGTCAATTGAAACACTCTCTAATTAAGAAATACCTCCCTCTCAAATTATTAAATCTATAAAAACCACTTCTATGAAAAACACTCATCCTTTATTAGGTGTCTCCCAAGGTACTTCTCAACCTCATCCTCATCCTAATCCTTCCATTGCTAGAACTAGGAGATTCACTCTTGCTTCTTCCATCCCTCCATACAAAGATGTTGTCACAATAGAAGTATCTCTACACTCTTTTCAAATAGAAAAATCCTATCACTATCCTCCTACGAAATTTGTATCCCCCAATATCTCTGTTCCACCTCCAATAAAACTTAGCAAGAAGATAAGATTAATAGAAGAAGAGATTAAGCACAGATAAAGAATAAATAAATGTGCTTACTCTAAATTGAAAGCTCAAAAGGTAAGTTTTAGTTGTTTAGATCTTCCATTCCCACACTTCGATGACCTTTAATTCATAAAAATCAACATTGACATCATCAAAAAGCCTTTTCTTAAAGACTTCAAGCTAGAATTTTCAAACATAGATGAATGTGTTGATAACTTCACACTAAATTTCCAGAGACCATCATCATCTACCGCAACTCCTCCTCAAACAAATCATCCTATATCTTTTAAGTAAACTTTGAAGCTACCACCTCGCGCTATTCTTGACGAACCTGACCTTAATTTTTCTATCTTCCATACAATGTATATTGACTACGTAGGTTCATGCAGACTAATGCATATTTTTCCAATTTGCCTTCACCCTTTCCAGAATTTGATAATCAAGACTATTTTGAAAGGCTAAGGGTAATTGAACTGAAAAGAGTTGTTTCCACAAAATCTAGGATTTTACAGTACATTTGTTGTGGATTTTCCTTATACTCAAGTGCATGTGTTACAAAGAAATAATAAAGAGTGAGTAAGATATCGTTCCCATGGAGACTAAATTCACCAAATATCAAATTACTCTAACTTTTGGTTTTGTTTGAAGGATTGAATTCTGATAAGTGAATGGAAGGATGTA
>JAYJMB010006387.1:0-11100 GCA_036873735.1 Pouteria campechiana | reverse complement strand
GTGGAAAAATCATGGTATACTCATGTGGATTTATGGTGTAAAGTGGAGTAACGACCCCAGGAGGGCGGGGCGTTACAGAGCTACTTGGAAATTTGAGCTTAGATTCTTGTTCCTAGATGGAAGCTATATTTGGATTTCATGGTAAGTCATTTTCTCCAACTGAATTTGTGCTTTTTGGCTAGTTATGTTTTGTGAATTTAGGGAAATGGTGGATTGTTAGAATGAAATTGATGTATATGATAATAAATCCATGGGGAAATGGTTTAATACATTGATTATAGTGATTTGGCATAAGAAATCAAGAATTATGCTAAGCTAGGGTTTTCATGCATAGTGAGATTTGGGCATTTTATAATTTTTGTTGAATTAAACATGGGGTAAATGATTAATGACATAATTAGTATGTTCTAGAACATCTATGCGAAGATATGGACTAGTGGAAATGAATGTTAGGCTATGCCCTAGGTAAACATGAAAGAGGGTTTTTGTGTTTAAGCCATCTGAGACACAAATCGACTGGATTAAACGTCTAATTAGATTTTTATTGAAGAAATTGCATGTTGCTTATATTATATGATAATCACATATGATTGAAAATGGAATTACTTGAGAACCCTCACTGAGATGTTAAGATTTACATTGTGCCTATTAGCCATTTGATGAAATGTCTCAATGAGGGATAAATTGAGTTTGATTATGACTCTAAAACCCTTATAGAAGGGATGGAATGATTAACCATTTGGAATGGACTTAGAGTTTAATTGACATATTGTAAAAGTTAAATAGATGTTTAGCATATGGCTTTAGACTGTACATTGACAAGTATACACTTATACATGTGGGAAGTATATGGATTTAGCAATAGATCAATTATTGTACCTAATTCAGTAATTTGAAATGAATCAGTTTGAGCGATGTTTATAAATGAATGGGATTTTACTTTGTACAGGATGATTTGAGAAGGATGAAAAGGAATTGAGCTGAAAGAGTGTATGATGATTCATCTAAAGGTAAGTGGGCATTTGTTTCCATTGAATGGCTAGGGATAATGTATATCACATTTGTTTGAAATCTGAACATGTATGTTTTGATTAAGGATAGTGGATATCCTGTATTTATTTAATTTGATGTTGTTTGATTGTTAGGGATAGTAAGTATCCCTTATATTGGAATATTTGATATTTTGGGTTGAGATGGATGTTTAAGGAGAGGAATAGAGAAGATCCCTTTGTTATATGTATAATTTGAAGATTCGTTTAATATGAGTTTGATTATTTAGAGAGAAATAACATGAATTTCTTTATGTTGTATTCATTGATGAATATCGACTATTTGATATAACATGAATTATTTATGGATTATTGTTATTTATTACATTTGTCTACTTACTGAGTTGCCCGAACTCATGCATTCTTGTTTAAATTTTTCATTGACAGGTCAAGCAAAGGATTTCTGAGAAAGACTGAAGACTTATGATGTATAATGGATCGGGGTTGCTACCCCTTTGTGTGTATTTGTGTAATGATAAGATCATTGTATAATGTTAATTGAAAATTTGAATGTTGTATATTAAATGTAATCACATGGCATGTCATAATAATAGAAAAATATTCATATTATGTATTTTGAAATAAGTTAGGTTATTGCCATGATGGTGTGATATAGATTCTGGGCTATGAGTATATGGATATTTGTCTCTAGAAATTGTATCATTGCATTATTTTAATTAATATATAATTTTACTGGTGGAAAACTCATCTATTTAGGTTAGGCTCTACCAAATTTTAAGGAGAGCAACCCACCCTAAAATTGGACAAATTTTGGTAAAATACTGTGAAAAAAGGTAAGTCATGCCTTGGAGGGCGTAAGTTAGGTTATTGCCATTATAGTGTGATATAGATTTTGGGCTATGGGTAAGTGGATGTTTATCTCTAGAAATTATATTATTGCATTATTTTAATTAATATATAATTATACAGGTGGAAAAATCATCTATTCAAATTAGGCTCTGCCAAATTTTGGGCAGAGGATCCCACCCTAAAAGTGGACAAATTTTGGTAAAATATAGTGGAAAAAGGTAAGTCGCGCCTCGAAGGGCGGGGCATGACAATAAACATATGGTATTTACTTAGGTCGCATGGTTTTTTTCAATATAATGGCTAAACATTGTTGCAGAGGAACTATATGTGCATGGCTTACCATGAACTACTGGAGTGCCAACAAGAAGTGAGTATAAGACGCTTTATCAACTCCAACTTTTGCCATTTTTCGTGGCTCTCTTCCCTCTCCTATGTTCTAGACTTTTAGCTAGCCAATTTTGGCCCCCAGTTTGACAGATTTAAGGAATCATTATCTACATGTATTATGGCTATTTTGAGCAATTAGTGCATGGAAATTTTGTTGTATGAGGGGTAATAGAAGAAGAGAAACTTTGAAAAGTAAACCTTTTGCTGCAACTAGTGGCAAAAATTACTGAGTTGGAGAAAAGTTTTTGATTTAAATACTTTCCCTAATCCAATTTATGATTCTACTTTAAGTAGGGTTCTATTCTATAAACCATAGGTAACTAGGGTTTGAATCTAAATAGGTTATCCTTATAATTCTAGGTAGAACTAGTTATAATGCCTAATTATGATGTTGGTGATGGTAGTTAACCATAAGAAACTTGGGCAAATGGTTGGCCATGGGTTGAATGGCCATGTTGTAATAATGAAAGGACCATCCAAAACCTTCAAACCTAAACCACTTCCAAATGGAGATAAAATCATTGATAAAATCCTAAATGAATTCTCCCAATAATCACCAAATGCTGCTTCTTCCACAACACAAAATGTTGAATCCTCTCCCTCTACAATTCACACTTCTTCTACAACCCCTCTTCCTGTTGAACCATCTCCTTCCACAACACTTTCTCTCTCTATTATTAAACCATTTCCTTCAACAACCATCTGTAAGGATCAAAGATTTAGTCTTCAGGCTCTCAACAAGCAACACTAAAGGAGCTGAATCTACGTCTATTCCTCCAAGCACAATCTCCAAGATGCATGCCACCTTCAACTATCGAACAAATGCTAACAATGTAGCAATTCATCGTGGCAAGCCTTCTCCATATCCTAAGCTATTAAATGATAACTATTGAGCCAACATTAAACTCGTTGACCATCATAAGATAGCTCCAAATCCTCTTATGCTAACTACGACCATTTTTGAAAGATGGTCAGCTACCAATAAGGAAGCACTAGATCAAGGATTACCTCTTCCTAATATAATACTAATGGATCTTAACTACATTAGGTGAATTCAAATTATCTCTCATATCTTAAAGGCTCTCAATGTGAAACTTCCATTGGAAAAGTGGATTTTTTTTTGGAAAATTATGATTTGAGGTCATTGATGTACATTGTACATATCTCATATTAATGAAATTTTTTTGAAATTTTTTTTTGCTATCATCACTTACAATGTTGAATCTTCATTACAATTTATCTTTTTGATTATAACAAAAAGTGGGAGAAATATATGCAATGAGTGAAAATATGAGTGAAAATAGAATAATATAGAGTAAAGATTAATTACAGTACCTACTTAGGGAGAGTCGAGCCACATAAGCTAAAAATAGAACAATACAAAGTAAAGATTAAATATGGCACCTACTCAGGGGGAGTCAAGCCACATAAGCTAAAAATAGAATAATATAGAGTAAAGATTAATTATAGTACCTACTTAGGGGGAGTCGAGCTGCATAAGCTAAAATTTAAAAATAGCACACCTAGGAGAATTTAAATAAGCAAACTATGCACTAAGTCAGGGGGAGCCATAATACATTTATCCACGAGTAAATTTCATGTGCATTCACACTAATGAGTACTTTTATTCTTTGGAAAGTTATTTCACCTAAATGTTTTATTATCATCAAAAAGGGAAAGAATGTTGAACCAAACAGTGCATATGAAAAATAGCTAGGTTTTGATGATGAGCAACAACATATGAGTGAACATGTCTAACATTGACAAGTGTGTTCTCAAGCATTGCAGAAATAGATATGAGCATATAGGGAAACAACTCAAATGGAGTGGATAGTGCACATAGAGAACACTTCAACAAACAAACTCTATTGACAGAAAATAGGACAAAATGATTAGAAAGAATGACGCTGAAACTTTGAAAAGAAGTCATCAAGTAAATCTAAAGCAATAAAGTTCAAGCCTCAATGAGTGATTAAGAAAATTGTCTATAGATAAAATCAGTGTCAGATAGCATCTGCCTCAGGAAGATTCAAACAAATTATTCCATGGATAAGTTAGAAGAACTTCTTATAGTTAACACTTACCTACAAGAAATAGACAAATTCAGTTTATAGAAGTAAGAGATTAAACTGAGTTGAAATCAAACAAATGGAGAAGCTAAAATCGAGTCAAATTACTCAAGCATTTGTCTCTCATATAATGCTCATTTGAAAAC
Source organism: Pouteria campechiana (assembly GCA_036873735.1). Classification (NCBI taxonomy): domain Eukaryota; kingdom Viridiplantae; phylum Streptophyta; class Magnoliopsida; order Ericales; family Sapotaceae; genus Pouteria; species Pouteria campechiana. Next base: position 6,639 of record JAYJMB010006387.1, on the reverse strand, counting down.
TAAAGAAGCCAAGGAAGCTGTCTGTAATATCTGAGAAAATACAAATGATGAAGTAAAAGTGGCACAACAGCCAAAGAAGAAAACTTTATTTATTGTCTTCATCTACAAGAGTTTTCTTCAACTAGCAATAGTCAAGCCATCAGACAACCTTTGAACAAGCAAGTCATCCATGCCTCAATAAGTTGTCTATTACTTAACAGACAACCCATCATATGAACGATTAAAAGGAGGATTCATCTTCATACCACAACTTAATCTATCACTTATGATAGACAAACCAACAGACAAATCATTGGGAAGACTTTGTCTATGGCCTACAATTTTGTCTGTTGATTTCAACAGACAAAGAATAGACAAAGTCATTTTGTCAATAAGGGAAGAAGCCTTGTCTGCCAGGAAGAATTGTCTACTACTTACAACAGGTAAAGCCACTTCGGCTAATAAAAAGAAGACTTTGTTTGATTAAAGTCACTTCATCTGCTATGAAGAAGTTTTATCTGCACCACAAAGATCGTCTGCCACTTGCAATAGATAAAGCTACTTTGCCTAAATGAAAGAAATTTTGTCTATAAAGAGAATGTTATCTGATAAGCAACAAAAAAGAAGAACTTCATCTGTGCCTCTACAAATCATTTGTTATGTATAATAGACAAAGCAGAAGATGAAGTAAAATGCCGCAACGGTCTCTGACCGAATTACAGTGACAAAGTTGTCTATTATGTAAATCTACTCAAAGTAACTTTATTTATTACTTACAAGAGACAAATACAAGATATGATCTGACAAAGTTCTCAAATAAAATATGACATATCATAACGAGTAGAAGCCACCTATAACAGACATCACTGATTGCACTCTTTGATCAAAATCTGTAGACAGAAAGAAATTCAAAGGAAAGCAGTTTACTTTCTGATAAATGTTATGACTTTCAAAGTCTATGTACCTTTAGGCTTAATGACCCTCTTTCCAAAAAATTGAAAGAGTTATTCAAGAAAAAAAGTCTTTACCCAGTATTTGCTAAAACTAGAAAAGCATCTTCTTCAGGAATAGTGCTGTAGGCTTTCTAGCTACAAATGAGTTTTCAAGAAGATAACTTTTCAATGGGAAAAATGAGAATGGTCTTCAACATTCAGAGGAAATCCAACTACCTCTAATGGGTAGAAATTTCTAAAGCAATATAAAGGTAGTGCAGTGTCAATAAAGAAGGTTGATGAAGCTAAGAAAAAAATCAGAATAGAGTTTAATCAAGTAACATCTCTCAATTAGACTATGCTTGCTCCTAGATAATCAATCTCAATTACGCTGATAGACAATGAGCCTAAAAGTTCTATCTTAATTAAACACCTAGAGTATTGATATCTAATAAAGTTCAAAGAGATATGATTTAATATATGAGCATAATCTTTGTACAAATCAGCCTAAGAAAAGAGGCAATGTAATATGCAAAAAGAGTGTTATTAATCAGCTATGTAAGTTGGTGTTGAAGTCAAGAAAACCATATTATATGAGTTGTTGGTGAGCTCTAGAAAACCAATAAGTTTGCTGGTGATCTTCGAAACCAGAAAGTTTTCTAGTGAGTTTAAAAAACTATAAGAGCATTGGGAGCACTATGCTCATGCCCCTTGGAGCTGGAATCCAAAAGAGTGTTGGGAACATTATCTACACCCCCGAGAGCTATAATCTAGAAGAGTGCTAGGAGCGCTTGTGTACTTCCATTATATGGGATATAGTGAAACCCAGGGCACAATGAGTTGGTGCCCTTTGAAGAGTGGATGTAGGGACGGGGTTCCTAAACCACTATAAAAGTTGTGTTGTTTGTGTGTGTGTTTGTTTACCTATTTTTTTCTTCATTAAGCATAACATTATCAATCACATTATCATACACACATGATAACTTGCCTGAAATAAGAACGGCTAAGAGAAGTCAAATTTGGAAGTGAAGCAATCACATTGATTAAATAATCAGATATGAAAAATTAAATATGTACTGCATCACTACTTCTTAGCTCTCCAATTTTTATTTGGTCATACTTTTTATATGCTTAATTCACCCCTCCCATATTGAGCTACTCATTTACATGGGACTAATACCATTGGGGTTTATTTTTTTAGATGAATCAACATCAAAAACATGTAGTCAGTGTTCTTTCCTAATCGCTTGTTCCAATTTCTATTTATGAGGGCTTTTATGCAAGAATAGGATTGCTATTTTAGGGTATTTGACATGGATTTAGCTAGGATTTCATGGGAAAAGTGATTAACATGTTGATTATGTGATTTAGGAAGAGATTTGGGTGTGGAAATTGGGGATATGCGATTGTCCAACATTACCACATGTTGGAAGGTGTTCTGTATGAATGGGAAGTTAGGACCATGAATTGGTGAATTGTGGGTTTAATTAACTTGTTTATAGTGCTAATTTGATGTTGATTTCATTAGTAATTAAATTTATTTGGTTGGGAATTGATAAACATATACATGTTGCTAAAATTTTGAATGAATATAATATGTTTGTTGAAATGCTTCAATAGGCTGTTTTGGGCATTATTGTTGGAATGTTAGCAAATTGGATGCATTTAGAGCTTAATTAACATGTTGCTAATGTTAATTAGATATTGAGTATGTTGGATTTTGATTTTAGATTAATGGTTATACATGAAACTTAGAACCTTTTGCTGAATTTTAATGATATAAGTCATGCATAAGAGAAGTTTGATGAAATGCCCCAAGGAAAAGTGAATTATGAGTAAAGGGTTTGAGTGTAACCCTACAAACCTAAGACCCTAATGAAATGGGATGGGGAATTAGTTACTTTGGAATATAATTAGTTTTTAATTAAGTTAGTTTGATATTAAGAGTATTAGATATGAACTGCATGATGTTAAGCATGCAAATAGATTGCTATTTCAAGGTGGAAGTTGGAAGTTTAAACTATGTCCATCAAATACATGATGAAAAGACCTAATGGAAAACTATGTGTGAATTTAATTGCTATAGATACAGGATCCAAGGGGTAATGATGGGAACCCAGGCAGTCTAATTGAAGGCTGAGTTGAAGGTTTGTGAAAATATTCTTCCACTAAGGTAAGTAGGTTCCTTTTCTGTTTGAATGGATTCATGGATGAGGATAGTGAACATCCCATGCTTTGTATACGGGCATGTATGAATGAATGGGGATAGTGGGTATCCCATGTTTTCTAAAGATTGATGTTTATTATGCTTTATGAATACATCAATGTTAGGGATAACAAGTATCCTTTAGATTGCAATGAGTGGTATTTCTTTTATGATATGAACATGTGATTGCTTGGGATAGAAAGTATCCTATGTCTTTATGTATGATGTTACTTATTCTTGTGTATGGATGTCTATATGAGGGGGATAAAGAATACCTCAAGTTTATGTTGGATAAATGCATTGATAGGGATAGAGACTATCCCAATTTTATTAATGTGAAAGTGGTGGGATAGGGATTATCCCATGCCTATGTTGATAAGTTATATGATGTGGATGTAGACTGATGGAATGGGAAACATTCCATACTAGCATAGATGGGCTAGGATCTTGGTTTTTAATATAATAACTACATAGATATATAGTGAGATGCCAAGATAGCATCATTATGATAAAATAGTATGTTTTATGCCTATATGGCATAATTTGATTTGTGGTGCCTGAATGGCATGATTGAGATATTGGTTACCTAATGACCATATGGTAGACACCTAGATGGTGCAGCATGCTATATTGAGATAATGAGGACTTGAGCCTCATGGATGTAAGTTTATGGTTGTATTGTCATTTAATTCCTTTATAGTTATAGCTATTTAAATTACCTTTACAGGTCATCCAGAATTATGTGAATTGGATATTGAATGAGAAAGTTAAATACAAATATTACCATGGATTTTATCATTGGTCTACCAAAGACAATGGCTAGATTCGACTGTATTTTGGGTAGCTATTGACAAGCTGACTAAAGTGGCTCATTTTATACCTATCAAGACTACCTTTACTACTAAAATATATGCACGGATTTATCAAAAAGAAATTGTGTGGTTACATGGTGTACCTAAAGTGATTATTTTAAATAGAGGCTTAGTGTTGACCTCCAAATTTTGGAAAGTATTGCACAAAGCAATGGGAACATAATTAGATTTCAACAATACTTACCACACCCCAGATGGATGGACGGACCAAATAAGTGAATTCACAACTTGAAGACTTCCATGCATCTTGGATTGGGGCAAGGCATGGAGCCAGTATCTCTCACTGATTGAATTTGCTTATAATAACAATTATCACTCCAGCATTCAGATGGCTCCCTTTGAAGCATTGTATGGGCTTAAATACAAATCCTCACTGTATTGGATCGAGATATATGAATCCACTCTAGTAGGGCCACAGATGATTGCAGATATAGTTGAAAAAGTAGCCTAGATAAAAGAAAGGATTCAAATTGCTTAGTCATGCTTGAAGAGTTATGTAGATACATGGAGGCATGATCTATAATTTCAAGTGAGAAACAAAGATTTCCTAAAAGTATCTCCCATGAAAGGTGTAGTGTGATTTGGCATCAAAGGAAAATTGCGCCTAAGATTCGTTGGTCCTTATGAAATCTTGGAGCGAATCGGCAAAGTGGCATACCACATTGCATTATCACCATCATTGAGTAAGATCCATGATGTATTCCACATATCATCCTTGAGGAAATATGGGTCGGATCCTTCCCATGTGTTAGCACCCAAAGAAATTTAGATTGGGAAAATCTTCAATATGTTGAACAGCCGATTTAAGTATTAGATAGTAAGGAGAAGTAGCCAAGGAACAAAGTCATTCATAGAATCAAAATGCAATGGGACCATCACACAGAAGATAAAGTGACATGGGAATTGGAGGAATCTATGAGGACAAGATACTCCCACCTGTTTACCTAAAATTCGAGGTTGAAACCTTTTATAAGGTGGCTAGAATGTGAGGCCTTAGAAATTTCACAATCAGTGAACTCACCCTGTAGCCAGACATGGGCGGCATATGGGTGGTATATGTGTGATATATATGTGATGTTGTGAGTATTCATTGAAGTTTATGATGAGTATGAGTGATAAATAGAGTGTTATGATGAGCTGGAAGGACATGTAGTGGCAGAATCAATGAAAAGCGGTAATTTCAGGTGGCACATTTATGGATTGCTGTCTGCCGCCAAAGCATCAAAAGGGATGGAGCTTAAATTGCTCCATAACCCCCTAGCTAGAGTTAAACCCTATTTCCCAGCCATTGTTCTTACTTCCCAACCCTAGAAAGACCGAATTCTTGTAGAAAACAATGTGGAATCGGTTGGAGATTGATAATTACTTATACCGCAGCAATCCAACCCAAAGAAAACCTAAAAATCTGAACTGTTAGAAGCATCATAATTGTTGGAAAATTGAGGGTTTAATGTTCGATCTCAAAATCATGGAGTTCAAGTGAAGGAAATGAAAAGGTGACCTGTATTTGTGAGTAATTATTGTGCCTTGCTAAGTAAACTCATTAACTTCTATTTTATAAGTTAGATTTTAATATAGCTGGAAGTTGGGAATTTGAAACTATGAAGTTAATGATGGAATGGATGATTTAGACATAGATTTAAATGTAGAATCAATGAAGATATGCATATCTATAAGTTGGATTCGAAATCCCAACTATTATGTAGCTGCAACTATGAACATTATAAACTGCCCATTAGTTGTTTGATGAGATGGCAGTTAGAAAAACGTAATCTGCTTAATACCCATTTAGTTCCTTAATGATCATTTAACTAAGATTTGAATGGATAATTAAAAAACTCATATAAAATAAAGGGGTAGTGTTCTACACTAGAAAAATAAATGATCCAATGAAGTGTTTTGTGAACACTACGTGTAGTGAAATCATCAGTGCAGATGTCTTTCAATGTAGGACCCCATAATTATGGGAATGATGTTGAGAATATAAAGTTTACAGTTAAATTGGGGTGTAGTAATTAACAACACAGTAAGCAGGTTCATTTAATTGTGTTTATAATGTTACGTTTTGATTATGTTTCCTAGGCATGATGGATGGTTGTTGCCTATGATTATTAGTTTATGTTTGAAATAGTGAGTGTGTTGCTACACTATATTCAATTTTGTTTGAACTTTTTTGGTTTGGGGTCAAAGTTTATTTGCAATTGGATGTGATTACGCTAGTGCAAATCAGAAAGCATAACATAGACAAGCATCATTTGAGATGTTGAGCTTGATCATGCATAGTATCCTTGGCTGAAAATATAAATGGCATCACTTGTGTCTAAATTTTGACATATAATTTGAATGATTTAGAAAATGTGTTTATAATGAATTAAGAATCATTTAATTCTGAAGTTATATGAGAGAGTTATAGTTGAAATAGTGTAATGGTCTCCAAATTCTAAAGGTGTCACTTTGAGGCTCTATGGCTCCAAATGAATGTTGATTCAGAAAAAAGTGATCAATATGAAAGTTGTATCCTTAACATTATCTATCCAATGGAATAATAATCACTCAATTCTAATTTTATATGAGAAAGTGTAACGCCCCGCCCTCCTGGGGTCGTTACTCCACTTTACACCATAAATCCACATGATAATACCATGATTTT
>JAYJMB010006386.1:0-11100 GCA_036873735.1 Pouteria campechiana | reverse complement strand
AGGGACGATCCTAGGAGTTGTCAGTTGTGCTGTAAGGGGGAAACTGGCATGTTGCCGTCTGGGGACTGGGGCAATATGTGTTAGTCCTGTTCCCCATGGTTTCTGGATCCATTCTCGACTGGATCCGTCGAAGGGTGGGCTTGCAGAGGAGGAATTCCGCCCATAAGGTTGCCTTGTTACTATATGAATTATTGCATCATCTGTTGCATCATGCCTTGCATCATCTTCTGCATTGCTTTTTGACTTGTTAGACTAGATTAGCCTAACAAGTCCCCAAGTGACCCTATACAACCTGTTTAATTAGATGTGGATGGCATGTAGTTAATTGCAGTGGGGAACGAGGAAGCATTTATGTTGCCTTGAATATCATTTAACATCTTTGGGCTTATCTGAAAAAATTCTCATAGATGGCGCCAATGTTTGGGTCATCACCAAACAGAATACTGAGGTGGTTCTTGACAAAATCTCACCTTGAATCCTGCAAGACTAGAACACAGATTGGAGGACATCTGGGGTGTTCCCATCATCAACACTCTAATGCTCAATTCAGTAAATGGGACTCTTTTAGAGATAATGGGATAGTAACAAGAGCTTGTGTTTTTGAAATACATACTTGGGTGTATTTATAGTTGAGCGTGGGTGCGTAGTCAGGATGCGGATACAATTTGTACACAAGTGGGATGATGATTCATGTCTAGAGGAGGACTCTAGAAAAATATGCATCCTAAGTCCGAGTCTCATGGGACTGTGCAGTAGATTAAAATGGTATCTAATTAGAGTTGAGACCTGATGTGGCATTGTGTCAGCCGGATAATTGGGTATCTATGTTAGGATTCCCTAACAAGTATATAGGTAATGGAATTTACTAATGGTCTCGTAAATCAAGTTTTGATCCCGCTGAGTCCTATCCATTAGCCTTAGGCATCTCGCGCATTTCTACTGTTGTAACATTCTTTTTAAGGTCATCTTTTATTGCCCTTTGAGCTTTGCTTTGTTCTTCTAAGGCATGATCCAAATCTTTATCACTTGAATTGTGAATTTTAGATTCATTGCAATTGTTGATGGTTGAAGCTTTACTAGCAATAGAATTCCCTTCAAATTTAGAATTTTTGCTTTCTAGTTATCATTTGCACTCTTTTTACGTTTAGTACCTTCAGAAGTTGATTGTTGGAGTTCTTTACCTTCATGTGCTTCATCCTTATAAAGAATGAGAAGGGCATGCTACTAGAGTGCATTAAAGCATCACTACAGCATCCATCACACTATTGAATAGATCAAAGATGCCGACATGGTTATCTACCATGTAGAAAGACATAGCCCAACAGGAAATCTGAACAGACCAAGATGGCACCTTTTGTCAAGTAGCCATGTTGACATTTCACTAGTAACCTAAATAATGAATTATTAAGTAAGAAAAATGAAAAAAGAAAAAGAAGAAGGATGAATAAAGGTTTTAATATATATGTATGGGAAATGATCCAGTGTAGGTGGCCTTTTCACCATGCGATGCGGCGGGCATCATTCAGGTTGTTCATGGCTACTATAAGTGAGGAAGCGAGCAAGAATGCCTTCTTTAACTTCGTCTCCAAGAAACACGCAACTCGCGGTACGGAGGAGGCGCGATGTGACTGCTTCAATCTCCCATCATTAGAGATTTCAAAAATTTCAGCGTAGCAAAAAACCCAAAACACAAATGAAGTTGCCATCATCCTGCCTCTTTAAATTTTTTACTAAAATTCCATAATTTTTATTGAACCCAAAATCCAAAACTGGATATGGAATTTTAATAAAAATTTCATAATTTTTCGAGGCATAAAATAATTGAACATCAGCAAGAAAATTAATAAACTGAATCTTAAATTTTTTAAGTCTAAACTTCATTAATTTATTTTTAGTAAAAATTTCACTAATTTCATTAAAAAAATTTACTATACATTTCATTATTTGAAACTTATATTAAATTTTTTTAGTGTAAATGTCAATAATTTATTTTTAGTGCAAATCTCATTAATTTCATTAAGTTTTTTAGTGTAAATTTAGTTAATTAAAAGTAGACCTGGATTAAAATTTTAAAATCCAGTGCTAAAAAATTGGACCGCTCATTATTTTAATCCATGTCCCGAATTATGCTCCCTATCTGAAAACCAATATTCCATGTCCCAAGTCCTTGTCCATGTCCCAAACAGACTAAAACATTCTATAATTCATGCCCCAAATTATGCCCTATGTCTGAAAAGTCAGGTTCCATGTCTCACTGTTAACTCTATGTCCCAAACGAAGTAAAACCTAATGGGTTATCCATGTCCGCAACCCAGATTCTATATCCCACTATCAACTTCATGTCCAAAATGCAGTAAAACCCTAACATAAATGGGGAAATAGATGCTGATTTTTCATTTCAAACAAAGCAACCTCGCCTCTCCTCCCAAGTTCCAAATCTTAGCAACGTTCTCATCTTCATTGCAGACAAAGCATCTTCCCACAACATTTAAATATTCCCCTGTCGCACTTTCCTTCTTTTTTTTTCCTATTTGTGCCATATTTCCGACCCGACGATTTCCTAAATCCATCCCTTCTTCATCCCAATCCAAAATCATGGCTAAAATGGCTGAATCACGCATGGTAGCAGCATCAACATGTACAGAGTCTTCCAGAAGAAGAAGAAGACCAAGAGAGGAAGAAGAAGTGGAAGCATCCCCATCACAGCGGAGAAGGCTAGACGAGTACTCTCTCCTAGAGGTATTTTTCCTAAACAATCACGAATCATACAATAGATATGTGAATGTCTATGAAAAAAAGAAAGTAGTGAAGGGAAGGTGAGTTGATTTCGACCGATTAGGTGAAACTGACTTGGATTTGGACATTTGTAGATGGATTAAAATCCAAGGGTGGATCGAGTTTATGAGTTGCAGGGAGAAATTGTACACGTGAATGGTTAAGGTGTTATTTTGCAACTATGATTCAAAGACTTAAAAATAATGGATAGGAGATAGAGTAATAGACTTGTCTCCTGAGAACATAAGAAAGTGTCTGAATCTCCCTATTATTGGAAGAGAGGAAAAGGATTGGCTTACCTCGAGGCAACAATTATTTTCAGAGGTAGCTGGAACAGAGGTTAATGAAGAAGTAAAGATGTTGCATCCCAGTTATTTGGACCAAAATATGTGAATGCCCCCATTTTGCTTGTCAACAACATCTTTCCCAAAACAAAAGGTAGGGATAACATTTCTGAGAAAGATTGTAGAATGCTTTGGGCTTTGAAGAATAGGAAGAAAATAGACCTGACAAGACAATCTCAGATCACTTATTCCAGGTCAAAAGCAATAACACATATCATCTTCCTTATGGAATGATAATGAAAAAATTCCTAAGAAGAGTAGGAGTCGATTTGAATTCTGAAGTTGGAGAAGTATTTAGAAATAATGATTTGATGACTGAGGTAAATTTGAGGAAAATTAGTCCCAAAAGGACCAAGCCATCCAAGCAAACAAGATTTGAGGGTGGAACCACCAAAATAAGAGAAGCAAAATTTGCTACTTCAGGTGTGGAAATAAGAGAAGAAGACCCCACTAATATAGTAGAGGAGGTGGTTGCTGACTTAAGGGAAGAAGATATTACTGAAGTTGCAGCAACAACAACTCCCACTAATAGAGTAGAGGAGGTGGTTGCTAAAATAAGAGAAGAAGTTCGCACTGAAGTTGCAACAACAACAACACATATAGCAACTGCAGAAACAGCAACAGGAACAACAGCAGCAGCTGTAGCTTCTCCACCCACAGAAGCAGCAGCACCTCCTCCAAGCAGGCTTTCATCCTCCACTGACAGCAGTGTTGAGAACAGGTTGAAAAAGCTTGAAGTTGATGTTAGTGCTCTGAACATCAAGATGGATTCAATGAAGGAGCAGATGGATTCAGTGTCTCAAAAGTTGGATACTTTAACCTGTTTGGTTGAATCCATCAAGCGGCAATCGAAGCCTATTCAATCCTCTTCTCCATCATCACTTTTCCATAATCTCAGACCTTTTTCACCCTTGAGATCCCCTGAGCCCCTTCATTCTAACCACTCTCATCAATCTGTAGTTCTTCCATCTCCTTTTTCCCCTCCTCACCCTAGACTCACTCAATCTCCACATTCTGACTCAGAATCCTCTCTCTCTCTCTCTGAGTCAACTATTCCACTTGCAAACATCTTAAAATGGACGAAGGCGACTCTGAATAAATCTTATCTCTCCTCTCCACAAGAAACTGCCTCTCCACCGTTACAACCGCCTCCTGCAACTACTCCACAGGAAACTGCCCCTTCTCAACAGACAACACTTCCTCCCCCTCCATAAAAACCTCTAATGCCTCATGAGAGAAAACTTCCAAAAGTCTTATCGGTTCCTATAGTGGAGCAGAAGTCATACAAATTCTCCACTATAGTATCACCCAGGTCATTATATAAAATTCAACGTCTCAAACTTCCCAAGTCGACAAGTTCAACCGATGGGAGTCCAATGAAAAAAATAAAAACGACCTTGGGAGAAGTTGAACACAAGCAGTTGATAAATCAAACGGTTGCCCAATTTCTTGAATCCCAAAATAGGATAGTCACTCTCCATGATCTTCCTTTCCTAAATTTTGAAGATTATAGTAATGAAAGGTCCAACCAAGAACTTCAAGCCCAAAGCACTCCCGAATGGTGATACAATCACATATATAAGATACTGAGTTATTACATCTCGCCCACTTCATCCAACCCACCATCATCTCCACCCCCCCCCTCCCAATCTTTCAGTTCGAGTGAGTTCAGTATCATTGGATCATAGGGTGAGATTTCATGTTGTAACTGACACATCTAATCCTAACTTCATTTACCTTCTAGAAAATGTGTATCTCATCCGTAAGAGTAGGCACTTTGATTCATTTGGGGTTGGCCCATCTCGATTTCTAGAGTTTGGATGTCCCCAATATAGAGCAAAACTTAGGATTGTTATATCACCAGGGGAAGGGAGAACCAAATTCTACTGGATCCATATCTCACTCCCAAACAGAGGTTGCTGCTACCTTCATTTCCTCCCCACAGCTTCCCCCATCCAAGTCTCCTTCTCTCATAACCAAAGCTCCAAGTTATAAGTAGCTTCCAACTCCCAAAAAAAAAGGCAATTTTCAACCTTCAACTACTCCCTTCTTCCACCCCTCAGCTTCCTCATCCATCCAAACCCTCTACTACCAAACTCCAACAATCACCTTTCCAAACCAGACCACCTTCATCTAAACCTTCTACTACCAAACCCAAACCATCACCTTTCCAAACCCAACCACCTACAAGCTAACTATTATAGAGGATGATCGTGAAACTGGTTTTGATTTTGCTAGATGTGGATTACTCCATTTTACGCCAAATATACACTGGTGAAACTGCAAAATGAAGACTGCGAATTCTGTCAAAGTTTAGTCAAGGGACATGGGAATTGAGTCCTAGGACATGGGAATTAGACTTGGGATATGGAATATGAATCCGGACATGGATGAACGGTTCCCAGACATGTTATATTTCAATGTGGTGCTTGGAACTATTCATCCATGCCCAGCTTCATAATCCCGGACATGGAATATGAATCCGAACATGGACGAGCGGTTCTCAAACATGGTGTTAGATCAGGTCATGGGATAAATGATTCCAAGTGCCCAAGTCTGGCTACTCATGTCCCACGCCCATGTCCCACTGTCCATGTCCCATGAACCACTGTCTATGTCGATGTCCCAAACTCTATGTCCTAAGTCCCATGCCCACGTTACATGTCCCACTGTCCATGTCCCATGTCCCATTGTCAATACCTACGTCCCAAACTCAATTTCCCAACTCTATAACAAGTACTCTTATATTATAATAGTTGTGGGATGAATCTTTACAATCGATTCATATGTTCGTGTCTCATCTAAGTGTTTAAATAGAATCTTGCAAATGTACAAGTGTTTGCTGCATGTCTATTGTATAAGTAAAAAATCAACAGATACACGAAAATAACCATGGAAACTACATGGTATATTTTTACACATCCTTCACTAACTCACAGGCAAGTTAGAGTCTTCATGGATAGTCACAACACTTCGAAGCTTGAAAAAGTTTACTGAAGGGTTTACAACCTTTAGTCCACGCAAGGTTTCACATAGTAGGTCGAGGTCGGCCCTGTGTCTGGGGTAGGTCCCAGGAAGGTCTCGATTCAGATCTTGCCGCACTTCAAGTTCTCTTCCCAACTGAACTCGATCTTGGTTGAGGATAGCGTAAGTTCGCACCAAACCTAGCGTTGTCTCCCGCTGCTGTTGTTGCATCTTCATAAGTTGCATTTTCAGCTGGGACACCTCCCACTCTAGACCACCAATTTCTAGTCTAGCCCGATCCTCCGGTGTTGTGAAGAAAGCATACCAAGACTTGTTATGTGGAGAGCTAGACATCTTGTCAATAGATGGGTTTCCGGGGTAGAGGAAGATGAGGTCTAACATGCTTCAGATGTCATTTGGGCATTTATAGAAATTCTCTTATGGGATGTTTGTCAATTCAAGTGAGTATGAACCAACAGTAATAAATATATGTATGTTTCCCATGCACACAATTACAATTATGCATGCTTTTAGGCATTTAAACTTAAACAGTTGTGCATGGACATCACTACAGAATTAAAAAAAAATAATAGATATACAGAAGGCATCAATATTCTAGCAAGATAAATTGTAATACATTAATATGTCAGTTTATTCAAGACATGTATTACATATTAAATTAAAACTAAGTGCACGACGAAGAGAACTGCTATCTGACTATGGGTACATGATCTCTAACTGTTGAAGGAGCCAACTTATTTCATAATAATTTGAACCAGAAAATTGGGAGGGTATAGAGTGTTGGATACACTCTGCCATCCTTGTCACATTCTCGATCTTGGCCTACAACCGTTGACAGTCGTAGTTTAGCTCGAAAAAGAGCTCTGCCTATGAAAGAATTGTCTTGCTCCACGAGTTGCATTTCTTGCAGAAATGTCTGCAGTGTTTTTATCTCTTTGCATAGTTCTTCGATCCGTCGTAAGATCCTCTTTAGGAGTGGTATCCCATGACCCTCACCAAGCATTTCGCTTCCCATTGTCCATTACTATCAATTGTTAGAATGAAAGAAGGCCTGAGAAGTTTTGGTGTATGTGAAGAAAGGCTAGGATTACTAAGGGATGCTAACCTGTATTCGGATTAATGCGTAAATTAAGTCCAGCCTCAAAAATCTAAATGCACTCTTCTCCACCTCCTCAAGGATGCATGCATCTCCTCGAAAGTAAAGAATATTGAGCCTTCCAAGAAGCCTCCAAGGAGTCACATTTAATAAAAGTCCTGACTGGCGTTGCATATGTGATATGGAGTACTTTGTTAAGTTAGATTATGTTGTAATGGGTTTTTGAGTATCGTGCCAGTCATAGAAAAATTAATCATATATGTTTATATTTGCCTATATGCTGTCAGTTAACATGCATTAGTTTCTATTTTTATTTTTATTATCATTGAGACATGGGCATGGGACTTGGGCATACGAACTGGGACATGAAGACTGGGACTTGGCACATGGGTATGGGACTTGGGACATGGGTATGGAACTTGGGACATGGGTATGGGACATGAGACTTGGGTCGTGGGACATGCGAACTGTTCATCCATGTCCCTAATTAATGTCCTATATCTGGATTACAACTCTGTACTTGGATGAACGGTTCATCAATGTCCCAAATTAATATCCCATGTCTGGGATTACAACTTTGTACTTAGATGAAAGGTTCATCCATGTCCCAAATTAATATCCCATGTTCAGGATTCCAACTCTGTACTTGGATGAATGGTTCATCCATGTCCCCCATTAATATCCCATGTCCGAGATTTAAAAATTGTACTTAGATGGACCGTTCATGACAAACACGAAGGTTTGAGTAATGCCACAAATCCAAACTCCATGCCAGGGATAAAAACCTTCTAAAAAAGAGGACGACAGGCTGAACAAAAAGGTGCAACTTATTGGTCCCTTATGCAATGGTAGCTTAAGAAGGGGGTGAATTGAGCTTTTAAAACTTTTGGCCCAAATTAAGTATATATGATGTTTATATACTTAATTTTGAAAGAGCATTTACTTCATATCTTTCTTTTGTCATCATAAAGATTATTCTCAAGTTGAATGATTAAAACTTTCTACAACATTTTTGAAAATAAGATGTTAGTATCTGAATGTTTCACTCATGCTTTTGCTCATCATCAAAACATACTTGGTTAAGAATGTTCGACATCAAAATCAAGCTAGATAACATGGTTCAAAACAACTACCTTTCAATCAAGTTGGAAATCACAACAACACAACAAAGGCCTCCCCTTTCGTAAACACAGCAGATGCGTATAAATAACTGTCTAAAATACAATCGCATTCCAAGGGAAAAATATTACAGATGGCTCAAGTTGAAGACCATTTTCTCAAAAGATTGTAATACAAAGAATAATTTTAATGTCTACATAAGTCATATTATACCATGAATAAGCATTATAAGACTTAAAATTCGTAGTCTTCTCTTACATGCCTTCACCTCTGTCTCCAATGCCTCGCAATTGGCCTCAAATCGCAACAACTCCTCTCTGGCTATATGCATTTCTTGAACTTTTGCTCTTAGCTATTAGTTCTCTTCATGCGTAGCATACAGCTGACTATTCAGGTTCTTAATCTCATGTATTTGATCTCTTCTAAATTGATGCTTTCTATCAATCAGAGGCGGATCCACCCATCAAAAGAAGGAACATTTGCTAGGACCATCCTATATTGAGACAATTAAACAATCCATAAAATTATATCAGCATGTTTATACAAGATACTAAAAAAATGATAAAAGACACTAAAAAACCCGCACAACTGAGAAATCGCCTCCCTAGATTCTTATCCATAGAAGATGTCAAGATACGTGTTTATTTGATCCCTTCTAAACTGATGCTCTCTATCAGTCATAGGCGGATCCATCCATCGAAAGAAGGAACATTTGCTAGGACCATCCTATATTGAGACAATTAAACAATCCATAAAATTACATCAACATGTTTATACAAGCACTAAAAAAATGATAAAAGACACTAAAAAACCCGCACAACTAAGAAATTGCCTCCCTGGGTTCTTATCCATAGAAGATGTCAAGATACGTGTTTCAAAACCTTATTTATAAGAAACTCTTGCAGAATATGAAGAACTTGTACCCTCAGATGAAAAAGCCATATGAAGTATTCTACGATAGCCAATGAGGATTCCGTTAGTATGTCATCACCATAATAGCCTAAACATATATACGAAACTTTAATAGGTTTAAAAGGTTAACATGCAATACCTTTCTAGTGAAGATTACTATGGGATGAATCGGGCACAGGATTGGAGGTTCTCATCGATGGATAATTTCTCCTATTGTGCCCAATAATAATTTTCTTGCAACCACGACAAAGCCTACCAGCTCCAGTTCTCCCAGTCACCTCAATTGTTAACTTGAATCTCTTACTAATGCGACCTTTTGTTTTCAGGCTATGTGGATCCAGTACTTCATTTTGTTGGGAGTTGTGGCTATGTACCCCATCAATTGGGGCATTACCCAGTGAGGTTGTCATGTCATCATTCGAGGGTCGCACTAAAATAGGCTAATGTACAACCCCCACGCTATCGTTATTGAAGTTGGCACTACTCCTTTCAGCATCATCACATGCACCCATTGATAGGTGTTCTCTCCTATATTCTTCAATTGATTTTTGAATGCCTTTCAAGCCTTCAAAAACAATTTCATAAAGAGCCAAACCGTTGGTCCCATCACGAATAATTTTACCACATTCTTGCATCAAGTTGTGGTGTCGTATAATCTTTGAATTTTCAATACTTGATGTTGTGGCACATTGTTGGTATATAATCCTTTCCTTAGGTTTTTGGGTTCACCTCCTCAATATTAGTTTTTCAGGCATACTGAAGATCCCTTGAACACGAAAAACTGTAAGAATATGTGTACGGACTATCCCTAAAAACTCTCACTTTTTGCATAAACATGTGGCCATTCAACTTTCATTGTCCCATTCAACTCTCCTAACCCTTTCAGGATCTCCACTTGAATATCTATGGACAACATATTGATCTATATGATCGTCTAATACATCCATCTTGAAAAAATAATATTGGCATTGCTCAACCTCTTTTTGAAATTCTAAAAAAATCTCTTTTGTATACACTTTTGCCATGTCACACTCAATAGTGTGCTATGTTTTCATAACTGGCATGCTGTATGTTGTTTTACAATTGGCATCTATTTCTGCCTAACACATTCCTTTAGCAGCCGGTTTATATGCACAAGCAAATTCCAACAATTTTGTGTTGTGATACACATATTTATCAAATAATGAATTCATACTCTTAAATCTCTCTGCAGTTGTTATACCAGCTAAAAAATGACATCTAGCATAAGCAGGCAACCACGCATTTTTGATACTATGTAGTTGTTGAAGCAATAAGTGATCATGCAAGCCATAAGTACCAATCATATCAACCTATGCCTTTTCAAATTCATTTGATGTCTCACTTTTGTATATGTCATTGAACCATGTCTTGTAAAAAGTTAGATTGTTATGGATCACAATACCCATTTTTTCATTAAATTTTTCATTTAAGTATCATATACAAAAAACATGGCAGGTTTGAGAGAATACATCTCTTACAGTCGCTGAGATAGCAGCATCTTGGTCGGTCACTATTACTTTAAGAGCTACACCTTCCATCATATCAAGCCATGCTTTGAATAACCATTTAAAATTGGCTATGGTCTCGCCAAAAAGCAGTCCTACGCCAAGTAATATTGATTGTTTATGATAGTTAACACCAATAAATGATCTAAATGGCATATCATATTCATTCGTCTTATACATAATGTCAAAACACACAACATCACCAAATGCCGCATAATTAATTTTGGCTACACTATCAACCCAAAAAAATAATGTCAGATGTCCTTCCCCATCCACTTGTAGGTTGAAACTAAATTGGGGATCGACTTTTGATTGACTCTGAAAGTATTGTAACAAGGCATCC
>JAYJMB010006384.1:0-11102 GCA_036873735.1 Pouteria campechiana | reverse complement strand
GACATGCACCATCTTCCCTTCCATTATCTTCGACAACTGCGAGGACTGAGGAATGGAGCAGATGCTAGTGTTGTACGGTGCCACACAGAGTACCGCTGCCTACGCGGATGTAATGAAGAGTCGGGGATCCCGTGATACTGGTCGGCGAATTTTAAAACGCCACGCCATCGGAGATACGAATAAGAAATTTTGTCATGTTCTGAGATATTGATAAAATAGAAAACAAAATATCAGGAGAATTTTAGGTTATGCTTTTGCAAATTCTATGGGCGTACGTGTAAAACTGATTGAAAGGGATCAGGATTAGTAGTAACATAAATTATGTAAGAGGGCCCCATTAATTTTATAATAAAATAAAGACTCTTAATATATTTTATACAAAAATTAACAATATCTGTCATATTTTTTTATCTTTTAAGTGAATAAAGTACTGAAATTGCTATTTTCTAAGTTATCTAATTTTAAATAAATATTTAATTTATATCAAAATGATAGATTTGATAATTAATGTCATTAAAACTATGATTGAGACCGCATCTTGGCCATAGATTTGATATGAAGTTATTTGTAATTTTTTATTTTCATAGGACTATTTAAATCTTTTAATTAGACATAAATTATAGTAGTTATTCAAAATTAAATTTTTTAATATGCTTTAATCCTTATGGATACATATCATGAGAAAATAGTGATTTCGAGTCTTTATTTACTTAAGAAAAAGAAAAATATAATTATATATAATTAAAAATAATAAAATTTATTCTAAATATTTATATTATAATTACATTTTTCTACTTCTTAATTAATTTAAATAAAATAAAATAAAATAATTATTTTTATACTTCTTAAATAAATAAAGACCTAGAGTTATTATTTTCTCACAACAATACATATAAGGATTAAATCATACTACAATATTTAATTTCAAACAATTATTATAATTTATATTAAAAAAGAATTAAATAACTTATAATGCATAAAGAATAAAAAACTTTGTATCAAACCTATAGCCAAGACCAGAACATGGTCATAGATTTGACACAATGATAATTTTTAATGTTTTATACTTTATAAAAATACTCAAATTGGTCACTTTGAAGTAAATTTAATTCATTATTTAAAATCAAATAATTTAGCATGATTTAGTCTTTGAATAGGCTAAATCTTTAGATAATAATAATTTTGGGGCTTGACTTTATTCAATTCGAAAGTAGAAACATATGAGAAATATTTTAATTATTTATAAATTAAATTTGCACTTCTATTGATTTGCATTACACTCAAACACTAGTCTTGATTTACATTTGGTTGTCCTTTGAACTTTCCACAGTATTTCATTTTCTATTTTATGGATATCTCTTAATGTTATAAAATTCTTATAACCTTTTTTGTTGGGGATGTGGCATTCTCCAATTGGCAACACTAGGAAAATATGGATTGCCTAATTATAAGTTAAACTCTAAGTTTTACATTTTTATAAAATAGACTCCAAAAGTTTTCAGTTTTTGTATTAGTACACTATTTCGCGAAAAAAAAAACACTTGGGGGTTCACCATTTGTCTTATGTGTTTTCTATTATGTAGTGCATGGAATAAAATATGAATTTTGTTATGGCATTTAGCAACTATTCAAAATATTGTATGTCTTTACATCCTAGATCGCGTGATGATCTTTAATTATATCTTCGAAGGGGAAGAAAACCCTTAATTAAAAGAAAAAGTATATGCATAGAGGGAAAAATAGAAGGAGAGTGTGACCTTTTATCATGCTTTGTAAAGGATTAGAAATTAGATAAAGAAAAATTAGAAATGTATGATCTCTTGCTATCAATTTATTGTTGAAGATCAAAACTAGGTAATTCTCTATCATTTAAGCCTGTGAGAGCATTAAAAGCTAAGTAATGCTAAGTTGTCTTATCTTGGTTGTTGTGATAGCAAAAGACTTGGTATGATTGGAGCTCTTTCTAATTGTGAGAACCCTCAAAAGAGCAATTGATAATTGAATCTGAGACTTAGTTATTCGGTTTGTGGTCGATTGTCTCTATAACTATGAGAAGCCTAGTAAGAGCAGTTGATAACCAAGGCATGGACTGTGCAATTATCTAATTTAATGATTGACTTTCTCTATAACTGTGAGAAGCACTGGAAGAGTGATTGATAGCTGAGTCACTAAGCAAGAAGATAAGCTATCTTGATTGTATCTTAATATGATTATGGGAATTCTAGCATAAGTATTTGATAGTAGAGTCATTGAGTTGATAAATTTATTTGGGTCACCTTCTTTGTTGATTGGCTTCCTATATAACTTTAAGAAGCCTAAAAAGAGCGATTAATGTTGAGTCATTTAATGAGTTATCAAATCAAATCAATATATACATATGATGCTTGTCGTTAAGATTAGGTCTTGTTGGATTGCTTTTCCAATTCATTCTTGTTATCTTATATACCACTAGCTAGATAGTACATAATTTAGTAATTTATTTTTTGGTTCATAAGAAAATCTGACAACCAAACAAAATTGGTTGTAATGTCATGATAACTGTGGATGAATCATGATAAATTGCCTATCCAAGTGTTTGGATGATTTTGATTTAGAGAAGCTTTACATTAGATCTAGTCAGATCATTGATGTTACAGAGCTTGATACTTTATTAATTCTTGAAACTCTTATTAGTTGATTGAGTTCCAAAGGGCCCATCAACATCGATGGGGGCAATAAACTTAGATCCATTCATTCATTTAATGGCTTTGTTGTGATGAATGAGTCCTTTAAGTAGTGAATTGCTTTTGGTTTCAAGAAGCTGAGATCCAACTATAATTTGATCTTATTGATAGACTGGCACCTACCCATTTGATGATTCATGAGTTGTTAGTTCTTTGCAAAGTGGGTAGTTGAACTGAACAAATCATTGAAAATCAAGTGTTTTTGTGGCTTCGATCAATCAGTTTTGTCTCGATGATGAAGACTTTCTAATATGGCTCATCAATTGATTATGCATCAACATGTTTTGACAAGTGAATGGTTTGGATTTACTCATTTGATCAAGCCCTTTTGTGGCTTTGAGAGTGGTAAAGTTCAGATCCAAGATTATATATGGTGCTTATCATTGGGATCTATATGGTAGATGGTTAAAGTCACTTTTAATTGGAGCAAATCCCCTTATATTCAAAGATTTATGTTCGATAAAATGTCTATCTCATGATCTAGCCCATCCATGTGATTTTGATCACTCAATGTTGTAAAATGGATGGTTCATATCAATCTTGATTGGGTTGATTGCTTTATATTAAATGCAACATATTGTAGATAATCATCTTGTGTGTGTATTGTAATGGATATGATGACCTGATTGGTTTTGATTATGTCACAGCTTATTTTCTGAAGTACCAATCAGTTCGTTTGAGATGGATCCATTTAGTTTGTAGTGGATCCAGTTGATTATGATCTCAATCATTTGATTTATAACTCAAACATATGATATTAGATGTTTGAAATATATCTAATCAAGACAGATGTAAAAGATTTGGTGTCTAAAAGTCTTGATCATTCAAAAGTGCGTAGTATGTGGCTTGAGTCCTTCCTCAAGTGGACTTTCAGAGCATATGGAATATCCTCAATCATAGATTGAGATCTCCTCCATTTTCCCTCCACTCAAGCTTATGCATGATACCAAGTAAAAGGAAAAAAAAAGAAAGGGAGAAAGACAAGGGAAGAGAGAGAAAGATGCATGATTCTTGAGGCAGATCTAACTGACAAAACACATGTTTACATAAAACAAAAAGAAAGCCTAAAATTCATATTAAAATGGACAACTTTTAAAGGCGATGGGAATCCTTTATCACCCTTTAATCCATTTTGGCATGTAGGATAAAAAGAAAAATACATAAATGAAGATAAATAACTTAGGCTTTTAAGTTAAAGCGAAACATCAAAAGGGGATGGATTGGACTCCAACAATTAGCCCTACACTACAACAAAAAACCCCAAATGTAGCCAACTTTTTAGTTGCATTAGGCCTAATGTAGCCAAAAAAATTGACTTCTAGCTGGCTACTTTTGCCTTGTCGCATTTGTCCAAAGGCAGCCAAAATTTAATTAAACGCAGCCACCAAACGCAGCCAACTAGGTAGTTGCATTTGAGCAAATGCAACTGTTCTAGATTGGCTATGTTTGACTAAATGCAGCTGAATGTGATTTCGCTGCATTTGAGCAAACGTAGCCAACCCAAAACAGCTGCATTTAGCAAACTTAACCGTTTTGGGTTGATTGTGTTTGCTCAAATGTAGCCAAATTTTTTTGACTGCATTTGACCAAATGTAGCCATTTTGGGTTAGCTGCATTTGAGTAAACACGGCCAACCTAAAACTATAGTATTTGCTTAAATGCAGTTGTTTCTGCATTGGCTCCGTTTGACCAAACTCAACCAAAATTTTTGGAAGAGTTTGGGCAAATGTAGCTAAAATTTTGGCTACTTTAGATTAAATGCCCTTAATAAAATGTCCTATTATATTTGGCCAATTGTGACATTTATTTATGATGATGATACCTATTCTTTCATAAATATAGGTGAATACTTGGAAATAAGAAATAAAAATGTATTATACATAACTTTAAACCTAAAATAACACATCATATTAGTCATAAAAACCCCATGAATGAACAAATATTATGTATGCTAACTTTATATAGTCTTGGAAGAGTAAAATAGAAGATCATTCACACTTAATGAAATAAACAAAGAATAAAACTTTGAGGGTTACCTACTAGTCGAGGCCTCTCTTAAACTATTTGGGAGTTATAGCTTCTACACATTGGCGGTACAAGCTTATGATCTTCATAAGGAGCTCATTTTCCTTTACTCTTCTCATTATTTAATGGACTTATTCACATGAAATATCATGGCATGAATGATTTGAAACAAAAATAGAATCAGTATGTAATAATCTATCAAATTTAAAGCATTAAATTATCTTTAGGAAAATCTGGAATGCCTATTTGAGAAGTGGCCAATGAGGAAGGTGTCGACTGATTGAACCATAACTCTAGTAATGACCTAATATATCTTATCTCATCTGATAGTGCATCAATTCATTGGTTAGTAGTTGCTATCTCTTTCTTTGTACTCCTAAGTTCTTCCTCGGTGGAGGTCAGCTGATCTTATGTAGAAGCTAGCTGTGAACGAAGTGCTGTATTTGATCCATTACCCCAATCAAAACTAAACCAACTCTTCATTGGCTTCAGAATGTGTCCTAAGCCTTTAATGTATCCAGAGCTCTTTACCATTATTTTATCATAGATATCATCTAGTGTAAGGGGTGACTCTACAGACTCCGAGCTAGCGACTTGTAACTCTACCATATTCTTCTGCAGGGTTAGCAAAAAATCATCAGCAGGGGTCACAAGACAACATAGTGGCTAGATATCCTGAATGTCTATAGAATAATTAAATAGTTAATTATACTCATATATGCATCCTCTGCCTCTGGGGCTATGAATTTGTCATCTACCTTACGCGTTTAGGTCTCCTTGAATAGTTCAATCCAATCGATTTGGCTATCGAGATCGTCATTCTCCTATCCCACAAAAAATTAATACTTATCATGCATGAAAGTACTGATTTTACATAGAAACTACAATTGGTAACTACGAAAAACATTATCTATTACCATTCAGCCAGAACAACAATAAATGACTTTGGCCCCATACCGTATGTATACTTTAACTGCTTCTTGTTGTCCTTAGCCAACATGGACTTATGCTACATTGAAGGAAGCAGGGGAAACACACATAGTTATGTTCTAAGAAAAATAGTCAATGTATAGTAAATGCTCCAAACAGTGGTGTAAAGAATATATTAAATTGCAATATACCTGAAATTCAGGAAAACTAAAGTAATTGCAGAGGAAGGTCCAGTTAGGAATCTTCACTCCTGCTAGTGGTGATGATATTAGATCTTCACCTGTACTTACAACTTTGGAGTAGTGATAGTAATAATATTTAGGACCTTTTTGTAACTAGTCCTGAAGTAGTCCTCAACGATAATTTTGACACAATTCTAATCAATGTCCTTAATATCAAAGCATGACTATAAAAGTAAGATAACAAAGTTAGAATATATTAACAATATCGTGAGCATGATTAACCTAGAGTTTATAAATTATGGATGTACCCTTTTTACCTTTAATTCAGCAATCATGGATTATTTTTTCTCTTCAGTGAGGTCTACTCATTTCTTCTTATCTACCATCAGTGCCAATGCCCTCACAATATAGCAAATGGTCCTTGTTAGATGCTTTCAACCTTATTCAGTTGTTGGCTTTCCTATGTTAGGGTCGATCTCAATTAGTAGTACACTGAGGCTTTTCTCATTATAATTGATAAACGAGTTTTTTGAAAGACCCTATTTCCTTTTTTCGCTTCCTGTTAAGAAACAATATTAGTGTATCAAACGTCATGAAATGTATTTAGTGTGGCAAAACTTATAATACATCTGGGTTATGTACAAATAAGACATGTATTGTAGTGAAAAACATACCACTGGACAGGACTGGTGTCTCTGATGGCAAAGGAAAGTCTTGCATTTTGGAGCTAAAGGCATTGGGGCATAGGTTGGTGTGCAGTGGCAATTGGGGGCCAAGGGGGCATGTAGACTCTTGGGTCTCAATTAATGCCTCCTCCGCAGGTAGTGTGATGTCCAAATTGTCCTTCTATGTAGGAGACACATCAGAGACAATCCGCACAGGTTGTGTAAAATGAGCCTGTCCTCGATCGCGTCCAAGGAACATGGTGAAATAGATACAAAATATAAGAAAGATATTTATTAGAATAATCATGTCGTATTTTCCAGTGTAATAATGAATGCAACTTATGCAGATGAATGGGAGCAACAATTTAATGGACATGATGTATAATTGATTATTAATTTCTAAATGAAAATTTATGCTTATTAATAGACAAAACTCCTGAATAAACTGGTGAATAACAAGTTGCAAGGTTGGCGATTACAGAATTCGCAGGTGCTCATAGTAGGTGCCCTCAGTACTGCCTACTATGGCAGGCAGTATCGTAGATGCCTACCATACCACCAGCCATCAGGCAGGGAGAGAGGTACAGGAGTTTAACCAAAAAGGGCATCGCGACTGCTTCCTTATACCGCCTGCGATATCCCCTGCCCCAAGTCTCTTAGAACTCATTTTTCATGAAGTTTTGGTCTAAACAATGATGTAAATGATAGGCAACTAATGTAGACTTCATAATTAGGGTAAATTTTGAATGAATAATACGTAGATGATATGCAAGAAAACCTGCGTATGTCTTGTGACGAATTGGGTGTGTTTAGAGTACTGTGCCCTAATCGTGATCTTCACGTTCAGTATCCATATCAATAGAATCCTAGGTGGCATATGCTCAAAGGTCAAATACTATTGAGATACAAATAAAATTCTCATTTTGTTCATCTGGATGTGGCTCTCTATTTAAATTTAATAGGTGGAGGTCACTTAAGACTTCAATATGATTATTCATGAACCTCTCATCCTCTTACTTTCTATGCTCTTCATCCAAGATGCCCTCACTTATCAATAGCACCCTAACTTTGTGTTGCAGAATATTCCACAAATGGCGATGGATGCAATGTTGAACCACTTGTCATGGTGCTCCTAGCATTGTGTTATCCAAGTAGAAGGCTTGCTTGGCTTGAGATACAAGGACGAATGGGTCATTCTCATACCATAGATGACTGACATTGACACTTGTGACATGGAGTCAAACTTGATTCTTGATTTCCTACTAATGTCAAACCAATCACACTGAAATAGGATGCATGTGTACCCAAGTATATATGATAACTCTGAGACACACTACAACCTTCTATAAAAATCCGCGACCTCACCTGATAAATCCCCCTGCATAACAACACCACTATTCTAAGTTTTGTGATGACTTTCATGGTCTACGGTGCAAAATCTAACCTCGTCCACAATGCATCCTGAGTATGTCGTTGACTATTCTAGAAGTGGACCATTTGCTAGGTAACATATCTCCTCTGATATTTGATTTAGACTCTGTGAATATAGTTGATTTATCTATGAAAGTTATTTCAATGTGTTAACAAAGCGGCTAAGCAGATTTACTTGCCCATTTTATCTCTCCAAGTTATTTAATTATACTTAATTCATCATATAATAAATACATAAATAGTATAAACTTACTCACTTTTGAAACTGCTCTGGAAATTGCTCATCCTATATTTTCTGGATCTCAATTTGATCATCCTTTTTTAGTTCATCTTTGTGTTCGCTGTTGTTCAAGAAGAGCTAGGATAGATCAGACGAAATTAGGGGCCTATGACATTAAGTTAGCTTGTTATGGTAGTCAACATAATAACTCACATTGGGAAGTAGTTAAGATTACCAAAGATACTTCTTTATTTTTACGTAGTTGTACAACACATAACGACATGTCATCCATGTGTTTTCATGGGATAGCTATCTATGTTTTTTCTTACATCCAAAAGGTCGTGCCCTTTGAGCAAAAACCGAGATGGACCCCTTTTCGTTCTTATATCTACTATTCATATTTTACTCTTGGTGATTAATGCAAGTTTCAATGTCTCCTAGATACATTGATAGGAACATAACACATTTCTGAACTTTGTATATCTCTATAATTGAACCCTCAGGATGAGCTTTTTACCTACATTTGCTTTAAGATTGCCAAAAAAATTTAAAAAGGTAAGTTAAGTTATTAACTATTTGATATATTTGGAAGATGCTCTAGGTATAGAGTTCTCAAGGGTACCTTTCGATTGGAAACATACATCTATATTGCATTGGTTCGATAAGCAATGCCTCTCTAAGAAGCTGAATCTACAAATGAACCATCACATTAAAAAATGTCAGTGAAAAAATACATCCCAATTTGCACAAAATCAGAGAATTATTATTTGTGAACTATATCAAGATGCTCTCCCATAAGGTCTTCGAGCATAGTTGTTTGAAAAAGTTGTAGAGCTCAGAAATGGTATTAGAGATGTTGTTGCATAAGAATCCCCACATGTCTATCGTAAGGGTACGCTGCAACATAATATAACTGTCGTGTGTCTTGAGACCATGCACTATATTGTCTTCTACATTCACACATTTTGATAAATTGGCAGCATAGTCCAGGTACCTAGCATTCTTTAGGAAAGCACAAAATCCTCTGCGAGATGCCGGTGGCAGCATGTAGCATGTTGTAGGTTTTACATAGCACTCTTTTTATTTGCGAAGGTGCAGTTCCTTTCTAATACCCAGTCTTCCCACGTCTCAATGTGCATTATATGTATCCTTTGACTTCTTGTCAATGTTCAACAAGGTTCCTAATAGGTTATCACAGATATTCTTGGTCAGATGCATTACATCAAGATTATGTCAAATCACAAGATTTGGCCAATATGGAAGATTCCAAAAGATACATTTTTTTGTCTAATTTAGCTCATCTTTTCTATGTTTTCTTTTCTTCAATATGGATAGATGCTTTCCTGCTACTCCATTTGGTAGCAGTTGCAGGTGTTATAAGAGCTCCATCACAGATAGTTCTCTTAGGTCTTATCGGGTCTTAATTCAACTATTGAAGTCCTTGTTGTTCTTCGCTAGATATGGTCGGGAGGTAAGAAACGACAGTGTCCCAAAAAATATATTTTGGATGTGTACTACTCTGACATTGCATCTTTATTGCAACTGGGATAGGCAAGATAACCATGGGTTAACCACCCAGAGAGGTTTCTATCTGCAGGGAAATCATTTATAGTCCCCAGCCCTACAGCCCGCATACAAAATTGTTGTCTAGATGATGCATCAAAGGTTTGGACCCCTCGCCTCACATTGTTAGTAGCTCATCAAGTAGTGGTTGCATGTAAATATCAATATCTGCACCCGGTGCTTAAGGACCTGGAATAAGTAGGGTCATCATAGTGAATTGTTCTTTCATACACTTCCATAGAAGCAAGTTATATGGTAGTATGATGATTGGCCATGTGTTGTGCATTCTCCCTGCATTACCAAATGGATTGAAGCCATCACTCGCCAATCTGACTGACATTTCGCAAATCATTTGCAAAAGTTGAGAACTATTTATCAAATTCCTTCCATGCAATGGAATTAATAGGATGTTGAATGATGTTAGGCTCTTCATCTTGACCTTCCTTGTGTTATACCATATCAGGTGTCATCTTTGTCAACCAAAATAATCTCTATAACTGGGGAATAAGAGGAAAATAGCACAATATCTTGCAGAGAATTTTTTTAATCACTCACTCCACTACTTTTCCAACATGAAGATTGGCATGTTCTTTCCAGAATAGAATTCATTCATATTTGCAAGCATGAATTGAGGAGTATCCAAGGCCCAAATTTTTTAGAATCTTATTGGCACAATAAAAATTTGAAAGTAACAACTTTCCATTTGGTAAAGCATCTTTTGAAAGCACTAACAACATATCAACAAATTTGTTGCTCTATCGATTTGCTACTTTCAAGCTCACCAACCTCACCAAGAAGCCTAATAAAGAAAACTTCTTATACCCAGGTTATAATTCACGTTGTGCATCTTGAAGCAATTTCTCATATTCCAAATGAGCCCCCATCTCCCCATCAGCAGTGTCCATTCCCTGTGTTTCACATGCATCCTACATATCCCGTAGCATCCCTATAACATCTTTGTTATGCTCAAAGGCACCTAGTGATGGTCCTTTGATGTCTTCTTGCACTTAATCCACCCCCACTATTGAGACTCTATTTTCTCCATGGTGGACCCAGACTATATAGTGTTTGGTCATCCTATACTTAAACAAATACCATCCTAACCCTACGAGTGGCAATAATATTTGATTATCACAAGTTGTACATGGAGAAAATATAGTGTCATCACCCTCCATGCTCAGTTGTGCAAACTTCAAAAATTATTGAATGTCATCCATATACTTCTAGCTCCGTTTGTTTAGCTCTTGGATTCATGTTTTATCCATCTCTATAAGAATTGGATTATTCAAGGTGGGTTTTAGGGAACTCTAACACATGTCAGCAGACAAGCTGGCATACTCACCACGTCAGAGTACTATCGATT
>JAYJMB010006383.1:0-11104 GCA_036873735.1 Pouteria campechiana | reverse complement strand
TCCAAAGGCGACCAATTTCGGTCACGTCGTTCCATTTGCATTTATTTCATCCTCATGTTTCTTGTCCCCCGATCAAACACCAACATCGTAGGCATTCCAATAGACAAGAATTAATTAGTGTTGAACCAAATGGTGTATGTGGCAAACAATTAAGTTTTATTGATGAGCAACAACATATAAGTGAACACATGCGGCACTGACATTTATATTCCCAAGTATTGTAGAAACATAAATGATATACATAGAAATAACTCAAATATAGTGGACAACGTATACAGAAGATACATTAGCAAGTGAAATCCACTACACTAAAAGAAGACAAAAATGATAAAAAAGAATAGCACTAAAACTTTGAAAAGAAGTCATAAAGCATATCTAAAGTTATAACGTTCGAGCCTCAATGAGTGGTTGAATAAATCTCCTATTGATAAAGTCAGTATCAGATAACATTTGCCTCAAATAAATTTAGACAAATCATTCTACGAATAAGTCAAGTAAACTGCTCACACATAACATCCATTTGCAACACAAGATGAATTCAGATTGTAGAAGCAAAGATGAAATGGAACTGAACTCAGACAAATGAAGAGCCAAAAATAAAGTTGAATTAATCAAACATTTATCTCTTATATAAAGTCTATTAGGAACAAAAGAAGAATAATGAATTCATTTGCAATCTTCTACAGATGAAGTAGAAGATGAAGTAAAAGCAACATCATTAATATAAATGACAGTGATTAATGATAAGCATCTAATATCCTGATAACACACAACCAATCCCAAATATGTACAATTAATATCCTGATAAGCATCTAAATCCACACTCATATAAATGATATCGATATTCAAATTTCAAGCATGCGCTTATAATTCATGAAACATCATTAATCCCAGCATGCCTCAAATTCTTAATCCAACTGCTAAACTCAAATTCATAATCAATTTTCTAAACTACAATTCATACTAAATTAAAGCCAAAATATATTAACCAAAGTAATTGAAGCTCATAACAATATCCAATATCAGTTATATAAAGGAATACACAATTTTGTTGATCGCATTATTAATCAATATAATTTAATCCAACTATAATGAAACTAAATGTCAATTAACACACAATCATGGCACATAGGCCAATTTATTCAAATCACATGCTTACAAGCTAAGTTATAAGGAATCCCATGATTCCATCATAAAGCACTTCAGTAAATCAAAACTGAATCTAATTTTCAATACTATTCAAAAAATTTCACAGTTTCATTAATCTAATTCAAATACATTGCAAGATAATAGCCTTTATGCCTTTGAATACACCACCATGCTTCCTTACGCTACTCTAAGCATAACATACATTTATTATTAATATAATTACTTATTTCAATTTTTTCCACACATCATAATATATCTATAATCATTTCATACTTCATCATCCATAAATTAAAAATGTACTATCATAACACTGTCATTTTCCTTTTATCCCAATAGCATTCATGCAATATCCTTCAAATGCATATATTATTTACATCAACTATGCATAATCAATTCCCTTCATAATTTGCATTTACATGACCTTTATTCATTACTAACGCCTTCAATTAATTCTTTAACTTAATATTCTTACAAATTCTTATTGGCATGTCATTTCTTGTTTCTTTCTATTACTCATTGCCATCATAATTATGGGTTTTAGTGCTCTCCTGCACATGAGCAAGACTTATCACATAGATAAGTCCTAAGCTCTAATACCATTCTATCACGATCTACCTTACAAGGTGCGACTTTCTATTTTGCACTATATTTCACCTAGATTTGCCCATTTTAGGGTGGGGTGCTTGAGTTCCATTTTAGAACTTGACTGGTTTTTACAAAAAATAGATAAGAGTATTCCCTAAATTATTAGGGTTTAACCTGTACAATTATTCAGCAAATGTAATAAAGCAACAATATAAATTCTAAACATATATACGCTTAGCCACAGCCCAAGATCTGGGTAGAATCATGATGGCAACACATCTAAGGGGAAATTATATCCTCATGTATAAATCCATAAATACATTCCAATGATATTCCATTACGACTTATTTCCATCATTTAAGATTACTCGATTACAATTCCACAAATATATATATATATATATATGCATACTCAATTACATTAATGCTAATTTATTACAAACACACTAAAGGAAATTTCTACATACAATTTCAATGAATACACTAAACATTATCTTCATTGGGCTCCATTGCTTGACCTGTTAGCTAAAAATATAAAATAAGAAAGCACAAATCCGAGCAACTCAGTAAGTATACAAATTTATTAAATAATAATTAATCTACAATTAGCACATTTCTTATTAAATAATCAATTTCATCCTTATAAATAATTATGAATGGATATATGTTCATCAATATTACCAATTAAAGAATTCCATGTTATTTTCATCCAATCCATCAAGCTCATATTGAACCAATCTTCAAATTAAACGTACAACGAAGGGATCTTATTTATCCCTCACATTAACTATCTACACTAAACCAAGCATCAATTTTAATCAAACATGGTATATCCACTATCCTCAACCAAAACATACATGATTAAATTCATACAAATGGGCTAATCCCCATGCATTTAACAAACATGCCCGACTTTCAAACAAATGGGATATACATTATCCCTAGCCATCCAATGAAAATAAATACCTTCTTACCTCAGGTTCTTAGTTCCCAACCATTCCTCCAACTCTATGCCTTTTCATCCTTCTCAGATCATCCTATACAGGGTAACAATCCCATTCATTTACAACCATAACTCAAACTGATTTATTATTACTTGCATCTACTTTTCAAATGCATAATTGCGTTCTTATTAATAAACCATAAAAATCAATGTACTCAACAAATTTTTACTATTTATAACATGCCATTTAAATTTTAAGTCCCAATTTCTACTGTCCATGAAACCCTCACTTAATATGAATCATGGTTCCTCATGGCTAAGCAAAACCCAAATATCATAATCCATAAATTAAACATTTTCGTCATGTCTAACATCCAAAACCCATCAATTTTTATCCAAAAATCACTATTCATAGCTCATATGAAATCCTAGCAAACAAAATCATAATTCCTCATGCGTAATAAGCCCCAAAATATCATTAAAGATGAATACATCATTTCCCCCATAATTTAAACAATAAAACCTTAGCATTTCCCAAAAGCCAATATTCACAAAACCTCTAGTTTGGCAAAATAATCAATTTTTATGCCCAAATCAGTTCTAACATATCATTAAGCATAGTTAAATTATTTTCCCATGATTATCACATCAATTCTATATAAAATCCCCAAAATCTCATTATTTGTGAAACTTACAAAACCCTAACTAGCATAAAAACATAATTTTAGATGGGAAGAAACAACTTCCCATGTAAATCAAGCATGAATGACATCTATAAATGAAGATTCAAGCTCCAAGCTCCCATTGGCATCTTCCATTTGGAGAAAATTGGATTTTTGTCCACTGGCCATCATGTAAACATCAAAACCCAAGCTAGAAGAAAGGCTTGAGTGACTGCCCATCTAAATCGTCATGTTTCCTAGTTAATCAAGCAAAGAATTTAGTTAAATGAGGTTTAGGAACATGAGAACAATGTTAGGAGAAGAAACAGAATGGTAGAATGAAAATAGAATGGGTTTAGGGCTTAAAAAGATTGGATTTTCTAGTGCTCTAACATGCCACAAAACCCTTGCCACAACAAAAAAATCCTTACTGCGATAAAGACTCATTGGACAGGCTAAAAATGCATTTTCTAAAGCCTTGTCGTAGCTAAAAAATTGCCTTGTCGCAGTAGGGAAAAGCCTCGCCACGACAAGGACTTGATGGATAGGTCAAAAATGCATTTTTTGAAGCCTTGCTATAGTAGAAAATTGCCTTGTCGTGGCAGAAAATTATCTTTCCATGGCAAGGGCTTCTTATATGCTCAAAATTTGTTTTTCTGGAGGCTTGCCGCAGCGGAGAAAAGCCTTGCTATGGCAAGGAAATTTTGTTCCAATATAGTGTTAGTAATTTGAGCATAAATTTTACATACAACATCTAAATGACCTGATTTTTGATGAATTTGAAAGATAATTTAAAGGGATACAACTTTTATGTTAACAACTTTCCCAAATCAGCCTCCAAATATGTCAAACATTTCAATAAAGTTGACCCATCTCATTCATCTTATTATTTTTTAGTCATTTGGAATAGTTTTGGTGTATTAGTCATAACTTCCTCATATGATATTGGAATTAAGTGATTTTTTTTCCATTAGACAAATAATTTCATGATATAAACTTCTATGTTGAACATTATTTCAAATTAGTCCATTATCTATGTCAAAAATCAATCATAATGATCCCTTTTTCAAATTCAATATTTTCATAATGTACACTTGTGCTCCTTTAGTTTTCTTCCAAAATTTCCACTTTTTCTCTTATCTATCATCACTAAACTTTTAATCACTTCATTTTTCATTACTCTCTTATATAATCCTCCTACAATTCTTATTTAAGAAATTAACTCTCACTTCAAACTCAATTGATAACCCATTCATTATAAGGAACTATTCAAATCCAGAATTTATACTTATGAAATATCATTTATAGCCTCATTTTATATAAAATACTTCATATATCAACAAGATTACTTCCCATACATTATATGCATGAAATGGAACATGTTGATGCCATTTACCACTTTATTTGAAGTCAATTTCAAAAAATCACTCATTTGGTTGTTTTTAACTGAATTTCTCTGAATTTTCTGCTATAAATAACTCTATAGGCCATTTTGATTTCAAATTACACTCAATACTCAATCCAATGTTTCACATATATTACAATACATATAATGACTAGTTTAGGTCCTTTGTATGGCTAAAAATAGTGAAATTTATGAAATTCATAAAGTAAACTCTATGCTTGTTCACATGAGTAGATTTCAAACACCACAGGTGTTATAGTTTGTTACTTATAAGAGACAATCTAGGACTTGATTAGACAAAGTCTTCAGAAAAACTATGGCTGAATCTCTATAGCATATCATGACAAGTAGTAGCTACTCGTACCAAACAATACTGGCTACACTCTCTGGTTAAACTTTCACTTAAAGCAAAACTTATTAAAAACTGGACAAATCAAGCGTAGTTGAAGATGGAAAGAAATTTAAAGGAAAACAGTCCTCACTCTAGTAAAGATTGCAACTCTCAGAGGTTGTGTCCCTTCAAGCTTAATGGGTGTCTTTCCAAAATAATGAAAGAGTCAGTCATGTAGAAAGTCTTTATCCAATGTTTGCCAAAACTAGAAAGGCATCTTCTTCAAGGATGACACTATAGGCTTTTCAACTAGAATGAGTTTATTAAGAAGATAGCTTTTCAATGGGAGAAAATTTAGAACAATCTTCAACATTCAAAGGAAGCCAACTACCTCCAACGGATAGAATTTTCTTAAGTCATATAAAGGCTTTGTAGTGTCAATGAAGAAGGTGGTGGAAGCTAAGAGAAAGATGAAAAGGAGAAAAGAGCTTAATTGAGTAAACTCTCTTAATTAGATAAATGCTTCCTCTAAGATAATCAATCTCCATTATGCTGATAGATAATGAGCCACAAAGATCTATTTCATTCATATTTTTGGAGTATTGATATCTAATGTGCTTTAATGAGTAATCATTATATATGTACTTAAAATCTGTACAAATCAGCCTAGTAAAAGAGGTAAAGTAATTTACAAATTGAGTGTTGTAAATCAGCTATATGAGTTTATGGTGAGCTCAGGAAAACTACATTATTTGAGTTGTTGGTGAGCTCTGGAAAACCAACAAGTTTGCTAATGATCTTAGAAACTAGTGAGTTTTTTGGTGATCTCATGAAAACTAAAAGAATGGGAGCACTATGTTTATGCCTCCTAGAGCTTGAATCAAAAAGAGTGTTAGGAACACTATGTTTAGGCATCTGGAGCTGGAATTCAGAAGTGTTGGGAACACTTGTTTATGCCCTCTAGAGCTGAAATCTAGAAGAGTACTGGGAGCATTTTTGTATTTCCACTATATGGGATATAGTGGAACCTAAGTTATAATGAGTATGTGCTCTTGGAATAGTGGACGTAGGGATGGGGTGCTAGAACCACTATAAAAATTGTTGTCTATACTATATGCTTGATTACTTTGCCTAGTATGATAATATCTTGTTATTACACCACATACATCATTACAAACACACATGATAACCTGCTTGAAAAATAGAATAGCTAAAGAAAGCAGAATCTGTGCATGGATTAGACATCATAATTGTGCAAACAACTATGAAAATCTTATATGCACTACAATATCATTTCTGCTCAGTACATAAACTTTTATTTGGCCATAATTTTTATATGCTTAATTCACCCTTCCCCTCATGAGTTATCTACCACATGGGACTAACAATCAGAAGATAGAATTCAAATGTATTAATTAGAATGGTCTTCTATTATTAATGGAGCTCACCTACCACTAACGGCTAGAATTCAAGGCATTGGTGGATCAAAAAAAGAAAGGGAAGAACAATCAAGAAAAAATATTCAATTTCTGCTCGAGAACAATTACTAAGCTGAGCCAAAACCTTCTACATCTTTCAAGAGTCATGAGTCTTACATTGAAATCTTTCTCAACTTTCTTTAAAAGCTCCCAAATACCAAGATCATTTACTTTTGCATCTAATCTTCAGAATTCTTCCCCTTTGCTTATTGTGAAGTGTCCGTATAAGTGCTTTAACTTTTGATATCATTCATTGTAATTTCCTTCAGTTGGTAGTTGATGCTAGACTCAAGAAGAGTTGTGATTGTCTGGGTGAAGATAAGAACTATTTATTTATGACCCCTAGAGCTTGAATCTAGAAGAGTGTTGGGAGCATAATGTTTATGCCCTCTGGACCTAGAATCCAGAAGAGTGCTTGAAGCACTATAGTCATGCCCCCTAGAGCTGTAATCTAGAAGAGTGCTGGAAGCATAATGTTTACACCCCCTGGAGTTAGAATTAAGAATAGTGCTTATAACACTATAGTCATACTCCCTAGAGCTGGAATCTAGAAGAGTGTAGGGTGCACTCATTGTATTTCTGCTATTAAAGTTAATAGAACCCAAGACACTAAGAGAAAAGTATTCTTGGAAGAGTGGAGTAGAGTGTTAACTTGAACCATTATAAAAATTTTTGTATCTTATTTATTTGTGCATTGATTGAGTGATTGCATTGATTGCTTGTAACAACCTAGGCTCCTATCGAGTTATTGTCTATTTTGGGTCACGTCCTAGCCCTCAGGCTAGTGCCCACCTATACTATTTTGTCCCACAAAATTGGTTTCAAAAGATTACCATGAGCCCCCACACTTACATCAGGACTCCTCCTCTCACCGGGGTGATATAGGATCTCACATCCATCTCCACTTAGAGGCTTCAACGTCCTCGCTGGACAGACCCCCGTTAGGACTTATGAGGGTCGGCTCTAATATTAATTGTAACAATCTGGGCTCCTATTAAAGTATTATCCGCTTTGGGTAATGTCTTAGCCCTTAGGCCAGTGCCCACCTGCATGGTTTTGTCCCACAAAAGACGCCTCAACAGATTACCATTAGCCCCCACACTTAAGCTGGGACTCCCACTCTCACCTGGGCAATATGGGATCTTATATTACTAGAGAGACATTTAATACTAAAGGGGTTTAGGAAAATTTTAAGTACTCTATTCATCCCTCCCCTCTTGGGTATTTGCTTAAGCTTTAGGATTAACAATTATGATACATCCAAAAAGTTTGGAATTTTCATAGGCATGCGTCCATTAATT
Source organism: Pouteria campechiana (assembly GCA_036873735.1). Lineage (NCBI taxonomy): Eukaryota > Viridiplantae > Streptophyta > Magnoliopsida > Ericales > Sapotaceae > Pouteria > Pouteria campechiana. The sequence continues at coordinate 3,251 of JAYJMB010006383.1, read as the reverse complement.
TTGGGAAGGTCACATCGGAGGAGCTAAAGTTTTGGATGGGGGAAGGGGTGATGCTGCTATGGCTTCTACTCTTCTTTTCTCCTTCCTCTGTATTGGCCTCCGGATGTAGTTGAGTTAAGCTTCTGGCCATTTGGCTTGTATTATATTGATTCTCATATCCTTCAAAGCCAATCTTTGCACATCCTAACAACATAATATCTCTTGCAAAAATCCACTTTATTGTTTGATCTTTATCTTCAGATATATTATGAATTGATTCTGAATATTCATCTCCAATCTATGACTTCTCAAAAATTTCTTTATCTAAACGGCTCTGCTTTGATGACTTGAAGTCTTCAAATTCTTTTTTGCTTCTTCTGCCAAACTCTTTCCATGCTATCTTGTAAACACTCTTTCTTCTCTCCATTGTAATGAATGGGTGCACAAGGAGAAGATAAAGATGACTTTGGGCAATGTTTTTGAGGATAGGAATAAATGAATTTGTTAAAAGTAGGTTGGTGAGGATGTTTCCAATGCAAAAATGGTTTATTCAGTGGGGAAAAGAGTGTGTTGTCTAAGAAATGACTATTCAAATGCAAGAATGCAATTTTGGACTCTATGAGTAAGTTGGTTGAGTTTTGGATGAAGATAGGAGATTTCAGACATAATGTAGAATTTTAGACTTTGGACATAAGTAATGGTTTTGAATGGAAATGAACTATGTCTGAAAATCTATTATGAAGTGAAGTTTCATAACATCCAAAGGCGTCTTAAACTATGTTTGAAATATTCTAAGTTACTCATCATATTTACAACATATAATCATATAGTATTTCAAGCATTTAATAGAAAGAATAAACATTTAGATCAAGTATTCACAACCAACATTGATGATCAAGACATAAGCATTATGCGTGAGGATCTATCACACCTAACTCCCTTCTAATCATCCAAAATCTCTCCTCTTAGAGTGGTTTAAGGAAAATGTCTGCTAACTAATTTTTAGTTGGTATGAATTCCAAATAAACATTGTGATTCTAGATGTAATCTCTAATAAAATGATGCCTAATTTCTATATACTTAGATTTAGGATGCATGACAAGATTCTTGGTTAGATTTATAACACTAGTATTGTTATATCGAATGGGCGTATCAACAAACTTAAGACCATAGTCACCCAACTATTATTTCATCCAGAGAATCTGAGCACAACATCTCCCAATTACAACATATTTAGCCTTGACAGTTGACAGTGCATTAGATGTCTATTTCCTGAAGAACCATGAAATGATTATGTTTCCAAGAAATTGATGAGTCCTTGAGGTACTCTTTCTATCTACTTTATAACTAGCAAAATCAGCATCGGAGTACCCAGCTAACTCAAAATCTGTACCTTTTGGATATCATAAACTGAGGTTTGGAGTGTCCAAGAGCTATCTAAAGATTTTTTTTATAGTAATAAAATGTGATTCTCTAGGATTGTAATAGCTAGCCTAGGGGCCTATGCATTTTGACTCTCTTTTATCCTAAAGAAGGGTTCTATCGAAAGTTCAACAAAGTCTCCCTTAAAAGATAAGGGTTTTTGCACCTTTACAACATTTTATATTTCATTCTTAGATCACATCACTATCACAATTAACACAACAAACACCCACATTGTCCCGAATCATAAGGTAAGCTGCATTGTAATGGTAAGGTACAACCAGACCCATAAGAAAAATATATAAGTATAATCCATATAATGACATGCTAATATAACTATATCATACATACCCAATACACCTTAAGAATTGAAACCTTTCAAATTACAAATTTATACATATTAGATGTCATATTCATATATGAGTTTCAAACTATAATTCATCCATACATCATGGAGGCTATCCCCTACTCTCAGTCATGAGTGCCAACCCCTAGTTGGGCTCCATTGTTTGTCCTGTCAACTAAAAATGGTGATAAAATGACATGAGTCCAGGCAAACTCAGTAAGTAGGCAATGCGGAAAACTATAAAAAATAATCAAAGGGAAGAGCTTACTCAAATACATATATGCAATCCAAGCAACTTATAAATCCATGGTATGCTAAATGTCATGACAATGCAATATGTACCCATGCCCAGAGTACATGTCTTTATTTTTAGAGCCTAACTCACTCAGATTAAATATACTCTTCAAATACATCATTACCATTGAGTCATACTCATAACCAAGACTCATATACAATGACATCATTATGATATCCTTATCAAGATATATACTTTATCAATACATCATTATCAACACTTACTAAAGACAAAGAAATCACTCTCCCCCTCTTCAATGTGCAGCTGGTCCATCCCTGTATCCCTGGTTAGAAGCCTGCCAAGTCCATCTCCTGCAGTGTCGGGAATTCACCACTCGTGCAAAGTCCCAAGAGTGCCTTGCCCTCATCGCTCCATAGGGATCACAACAGGTTCACCAATACCAACCACATCTATTGAGGAATTCAAGTGTATTAGACTCAAAACTACAATTCAGCATCACTTAAGTATCATGCCATGCTAATCTCAACATATCATTATCACAGGTCATCAAGGCTAACATTTAGCCACACAGGCTCCATATGCCACATAGGCAACCATTTAGCTACACGGGCTATACATGCTACATAGGCAATTAACAGTTCACACGCTATAAACTAAGCCACATAGCATATAACATATATCTACTCATATAAATCAACTACATGCATGTCAACACTATGCTCAACTCATGTCAAATGGCCAAAAACCAAATCATAATATAATAGAATAAAAGCTCAAATCATGTTGTAATATGCATGTGGTCAAATCCAAACATAAATTGGTTTTGTAATTTTAATTACATAGCATTCAAACCAAATATTGGTAAAACTCGGTGCCTATATGCCAATACCCAAGATCATGTCCAATCATGCACGAATTCAGGAAAAACCTGCTTACCTCAATTCTTCACAAATTCTGATTTCTTTCTTCTAATTCAAGGTCCAATGGATCCTACAAACATTTCATGTATCACTTTTGGCATTCTCAAACAACTACATAAGCTCTAGCACAATTACATGCATTTCTACGTGACATTAAGCCATCTATATGATTGGATATTTAGGGTCTAAATCATTATTTTCCATATCCTATCACTTATTAACTAACTAGGTAAACATGTAAACATTAAAAGCAATTTCATTGCATCATTTCCAACTTGGTTTTTAAGGGTTTCAAAATTTCAGCTTGGTCTCTTTTTCAACCTATCAA
>JAYJMB010006382.1:0-11107 GCA_036873735.1 Pouteria campechiana | reverse complement strand
GCTTCTAGCCAGGAGTGCTAGGATGGACCTGACACGTTGAAGAGTGAAAGGGTAGTGTTCTGGTTTGTGTGCCTCTCAAGGAGGAGTGTGTGGATGATGGTGGGGCATATACGGATATAAGAGGTAATCATGGATTGGTAGATACAAAAGGGCAGTATGACGTATCGGTATTCGAGTCAGTATTGACAGATTAACTATATATACGATATCATTATGAGTATGAGTATGAAATAATTAATGAGATATTCACATTAAAATCTTAATGAACCTGGCCATTAACTGACTATGACATGCTGCATATGGCTTGGCATGTTTTGCTTGTTTGCATCTTTGTTTATTACTCTATTTGTCATTATTTATTATATTATTTATAGTCATATTTTTTGCTTACCTGCTTACTGAGTTTGCCTAGACTCACCCTTTTTATTTAAATTTTAGCTGACAGGTCAGAGAACGGAGCCCAACAGGGTGTTGGGTCTCACGATGGGGCTAAGATATGACACCAATAAAGTCTTTACTCCTTTTCAGGATATATGACGATGTATATTATTGGATGAATTTTGAATGTATATGAGACATGTATCATTACTTAGTTTTACAGCATATAATTTTATGGTGTGGGTGTATATGATTTGACAGCTAGGGTATAGTGTACTCTGATTAACCCCAATCTTGGTCTGTGGGTGTTGTGGTGATGTGTGTTTTAGAGGCGGCAATTATATCATTTGTGTAGAAAATGGTAGGGCCTGGAGGTGGCCATATTATATTTGCATATTTGTTATACAATTCTTGTGGTTTAGTATGTTGTATACAGGATAACAGTGGTAAATTAGGGAGACTCTGTCAGAATTTTCTCTGAATTTACCACTAATAACGCTCCAGGAAGGAGGGGCGTTACATTGGACCTTATTTAGATTGGTTTGTGGTTGTATTTCTAGCTGACATCCTGATTTTCTCCAAGAGTATGAAGGCGCATGAGCAACTTTTGAGGATGATATTGTAGAAGCTTAGAGAAGAAAGGCTATGTGCCAATTTTAAGAAGTCTGATTTTTGGATGAATAATATGGCATTCCTAGTTCATGTAGTTTCAGCCAATGGTATTTCTATAGATCCTCACAAAATAGAGGCAATAGTGAACTTGCCAAGACCAACTAATTTGACCAAGGTGAGGAGTTTCTAGGGACAGAATGGGAAGAGATAATTGGGTTGGTCGGCGGCTATAAAAGCCCGACCCGATTTTCTCTTCCCATTTTGTCCCGTTTTCTTTCCATTTAGTTTTTTTTTCCTCCCTTTTATGCCCTAGCCTCATTTAGCTTTATTTCTTGCCTATTTAGCTAGGAAATCATTTTGCCTAGATAGAAAAACTTGTGATCTTTTATTTAAACCCAAGTTTCACCCTTTTGATTCGTGAAAAACGAAAGAAAATGGAAGAAATGTTGGAATTCCCCCAAATGGCTGGAGCCACGTGGAGTTGGGAGCTTGTTCCTTCATTTGGGAAGGCAGACTATGCTTGTAAGCAATGGTAAGTTTGATTTCTCAAGTGAATCTCAAATTTTAGATTTTAGGATTTTGGGGAAAATTGAATTTTAGGGCCTAAATTTATGTATGTGCTTATAAATTCATGGGGGAATGCTCTAATGAAGTGATTATTGTGATTTGGAATAACGAATTTTGGATTTGGCATGATTAGGGTTTTTATGAATAATGAAAATTGGGAATTTCCTGAATTTTTTTGAATTAATCATGGAATAGATGGTTAATGACATGACTAGTTGTTTTAGAACATGTATGGAGTGATTTGGGTCAATGGAATTGAGTTTTGGGCTATACCCTAGTTAGGTTTAAAGAGGATTATTGCGAATAGGCTATGTAAGCCATGAATTGAATGACCTAAAAGCTTAATTGAGTTATTTACATGTTACTGAGATGCTAATCATTTGAGGTATTAGATAAATATGTTAGATAAGAAGATTTCTTATGATAATTGTGAAGAAACCCTAAGTTAACTTGTGTTTATCATATGTTTAATGATTATTGCCTGAGATTGGTTATAAATGATGTATTATAATTGGCATTGGCCCTGTACAGGATGATCTTAGAAGGATGAAAAGACTGAGCTGGAGGAAAGTAGTTTGGACCTAAAGGCCTAAGGTAACTAGGCAGCCCCTTTTTTGTGATTTGAATGTATGAATGAGGATAGCGGTTATCCCATGTTGGCTCCAGGCATAGGTGTTTTGGATGAGGGATTGTGGATATCTCATGTTGGTATAAAATCAATGTATATTTATCATGATTATTGAATTTTGGGGATAGAGAATATCCCTTGGATGGCAATGATGTGTTTGCCGGATAGGATGAATGCATGAATGTTGGGGGATTTGAAATATCCCATAGTTGAATTGGTCTATGATAGAGACATGTGAATGGTTGGAATAGAAAGTATCCTAGGTGATTATGGGGATAGAGCATATCCCATGTCTTTAAGTTTATTCTTATGTATGGATGTCTAAACACAAAGGGATTGAGAATATCCTGGTGATGTATGTATATGAGCATATGTATATTTATTTCATATATGTATATGGATGTGGATATGATATGCTTGAGGTTATGTATGTTTGATTGATAGGGATAGTAGTTATCCCAAGTTGAGTACGACGTTGTAATAATATAGATAATGGAATTGATAAGGAATAATGTGTATTCCTTGATTGTGTTTAAAGTGATGTTTATATGGATAAAATGGGGATAGAGATTATCCCATAAGTCTTGTTTTAGTTCTATAATCTATGAATGTATAATTTGATGGAATGGGAAGCATTCCATGAGATATGTGTGGTGCCTGCATGGCATGTATGGTGATATGAGATGCCTGGATGGTGTGTATTATGGTATGTTAAGCCAAAGTGGCTCGGAGGTGATGTAAAGTGTTGTAATGACACTATATGATAGTATACACCAAAAAGGCATAGGGTGTGTGTAGAAAGAATGAGGATGCGAGTCTCATGGTATGGTTGCCTTGGATTGTACATATCAAGATTAGATGGAAATGTGTTGTATTTATGATATTTAAAATTGAATTATTATTGTATTTGATACATGTTCCAGGTTAGAACATGTTGTTACATTTAATTATTGTTTTATTTCATCTATGTCTACTTACTGAGTTGCCTGGACTCACGCCTCTTATGTTAAATTTTTAGCTGACAGGTCCAGTAAAGAATCCCAACTGAGGATTAGGATGGATGAGCGAGATTAGAGGATAATTTATGATATGGTAAAGCATTGGGATTGAAATCCCTTTGAAATTTATACATTATTATTTAATTGTGAGATTGTATGATTGTATTTTATTCCAATTGATGTAAACTAAATGTATAGCATGTCATAGTAAATTATTTAAGTATGAGATTGTACGTGGATTTGTATTAATCCAAGCTAATGTATTGCTATCATGAAATGGTTCCGATCTTGGGTGGAGCTGTGAGTATGAGTGTAGGATTATGTGGATATAATTGTTGTTTATAGTCAAAAATGTATAATTTATTTGATTTTATACATGTACAATAGGTATAAATGTCTATAATATCGAGTAGACTCTGCCGAATTTTAGGCAGGATACTTCCCTTAAGATTAAGAGAATGAGGAGAATATGGTAAGATTTCCCTTAAGAAGAAGGGAAATGGCAGCATTTCGCATTGGCCCTGGTGTGGCATGGTCAAAACGCATAGTGTGGGAGTGCGGGGTGTTACAGACAAGCAAGACACTATAGAAGAAGCAACAAGAGAAGAAGCCATAGAAAGAAATGAGGAAGAGACAGAAATAGAGGATAGAAAAGAAAGTATAGCAACAATGCCCTCAAGACTTACCCAAATCAACCTCAATCATCCATTCCTCCACCTTAATAGCAAACCTATTCAACTTCACAAAACCTCTATTCTATTCTTTCAGTCCACCTATTACCCATCCTCATAAGAATAACCAACCTTGAAACACAAAATTCATCTCTCAACCAAAAGATGGATTCAATTTGGGAATCACTTACAAGCTAGATGCACTGAGTACTCAAATTGAAATCAAAACCTAACCTCAAACCCAATATTCTTCACCTACCTACCCACTCTCTCCACAACATCATTACAAATCCCTTCACCCATTCAGTTTCCTACACATTCATCATCTTCTATCTCACATACACACACTCCAGCACTAGAAGTTGTCTAGCCTTAGGCTGAACAATCTAAAGCCATCATGCAAACTCCCACACACACATAGCCTTCTTCAATATTTCCAATATTCATTCCCATTGAACAATTACCCAATTATCTAGAGAATTTTTTTTCAAATCCAAATAGAGCTATTGTTAAATATAGAAAGTATTCCACTAAAGTACCACTTCCTATCTTTCATTTTCTTCCAGAATATACTGAATTGTCTTTGCTTGATCTTGTTCAATCAGGAGAAATTATCCCCATGCGAATTTCTCCAGAATGAAATACACCTTCAATTCATCAACCACCTCCTACAAAATCTTCTCCAAAACTAAAGGATGAAAACTATGATATTCTTCTTCATATCTATCATCCAATCAAACTCACATACTCTGAATTCACTGCTCAATCAAGAATCAATTCTAATATTGCTAGAATGTTTCTATCCCACACCCTTCTACACTTCCATTTCCCCAAATCATGGATCAAAATACTCTTTCTAGAATTATACTAATCCTTGATCCTCCTCTCACACCCATGGGTTATGAAATCAAAATTCCTCAGTTAGTATCTTTTCAAGATGCATATACAAAGAAACTTCTTTAGATACTTCTAGGATCAAGGCCCCCTAGAACAGTTTTTCCATCTCCCTTAGGAAAATTCAACAACATTTTTATAACTGAGGAAGAATCTCTATTCTATTCTGAAGCTAATTTGTAAGCTGTTGCTAACAATCTTCTACTCCTTATCCATAGCTTGCTGATCCATCACTTCTTCACAAAATCTGGGTGAATTATCCCAAACAAGTCCCTTTACCAAAACCAAAAACCTAATCACCTCCAAAACAAATGACAGCCAGAAAACCAAAAATCTCACCAGCCCCAAAACAAAAAACATCCAGAGAACCACCATCTATTCCCATAAACAAACTGCCCAAACAAAACCAAAAAGAAAACCCAGAATTTCATCCCCCAAAGTTCATAAAAAGGCTTGTCCTCCTCGATGAACTTTATATTATGGGGAATACAAGGTTAGAATGATGTTAACACTGAAGCCATTCCTAAAAGCAACCTCCTCTCTTTCCTGGACTCTTAGATCCCGCATACAAGGACCGCATAGATATCATTTATATTTTAGCCTACAAAGATCCATTTTTACCCCAAGAAGCACCCACTTGCATTCCAAAAGATCCCACTTTCATTCATCCTCTTCTTCCTCCTAGAATCAAGAAAGTTGTATTTAAACCGAAATCATCTCCCACATAACCCTCATCTTCCACAACAATAAACACTCCTTCAACACCTACTCTTTCTTCTAATAACCCCAATTTCTTCCCTCTAACCTACAATAGAAAAACAAGAAATGACTATTATATTTAAAACTTACATCTTCTTTTTCTAACTACAGTCATTTGTGATGTTACGTCATTGTCATATGCTTATTCTGTTGTATCTTAAACTGCAATGATGTATATTTTTGTTCTTATGTATTTCAATCACTTTTGCTATGTAATATAGCTATGTAATGTCATTCTGATGTTTAAAGTTCTATCATTTTAATGCAATTCCCTTATTATTTCATTCTTTTTGATTATGACAAAAAGGGGAAGAAAATTAAGAAAAAAGTGGAATAAGAGAAGAGTGAAATAAATTTTCAAGTACATTTAGGGTAGATATATTTAGGGGGAGCTTACCCATGTAGGGGGAGCCACACTAAAGAGCACATTGCATACATTGCATATTCTAAAATTTTTATGAAAGATTCACCACTGAAATGTTTTGTCATCATCAAAAAGGGGGAGAATGTTAAGTCTAAACCCATTACTAAGCTTGATTTTAATGATGAATGAGATTAAACAACTTAGTTTTGATGATGAACAAACAAATGAGTGAAGCATTAAGGTACTAACAAATTACTTTCCAAGTGTTGCAATATTAAATATCAAAATAGATTAAGGAAAGTAAACAAAGGTATTAATTGTAAAATCATTATAGTAATCCTTCAAAGAAATATATACAAAGGAATGCTCAAATAAAAGGACATTCAATAATCATTTAGAGTTTAATTAGAGGCTTAGCAAGAAATATTAGAAGTTAAGAAGAAATTAGAAGTTATGCAAAAACACTTCAGAATGGCATCAGAAACAGGATATGTAACTCAAAAGCACTCAGAAATTATCAAATTTATCTCAAAACTACATTAGAAAAAAGTCAAAAATCAAACAGAAAAAAGTATATGTATTCAGAAGATCCTTAGAAAAACAATAGAAGAACCTTTGGTTACACAGAACTAAGCTAGAAGAGACTATAGCCACACAAAAGCAATCCAGAAGATACTTTAGATATTTAGAATCATGCCAAAAGAATTCTTGGATTACTAGAAGAAACAAAGAAGCACCATCAAGAACATAAAAGTAATGCAGAACATTATTGCACTACTCAGAAGCAAAATGGTATTACACAGAAGCAATGCAGAATTATGAAATCCTACACAAAAGCTATGTAGAACTATGTCATGCTGCACAAAAGAAATATAGGACTCTATCATCCTACAAAGTAGTTCAGAAATGGTGACACATTGCACAGAACCTATTCAGAAACATTATCAAAAGTATATTAAAGAAATCATGAATCAAGGAAGTTTTACAGAAGCAAAGCCTAAACTTCATAGGAAAATCAGAGGCAATTCAAAAGTTCTTTAGAAGCCTAAAGATATGATCGTTGAAGAATAATACATTGGACAAAAATTTTGAGGAGGATACTGCCAAAAAACTACTTACCACGGAAATTCTGAAGAAGTACTTTAGAAGTTCTATTAAGGTATGAATCAAAGCACAAAAGTTCTGAGGACACTACTTAGAATTTCTGAACCCCAACAATAAGAAAAAGTTGTTATCAAACTTGCCTAACTAATTTGAAAATCATGCCAAAGGTTGTTATCAAACTTTCCCAACAATAATTTGAAAATTATGGCTAAAACTTTTTAAATCCTATATAAAGAGGATTAAGATAACACTTAAAAATAATAGATAATATTCTAAAATTATTTTGCTCAAGGAAGAGAATTCACACCTTTTCATCATTCAACTCTAGCTACTATGACACTACCAAAGCATTCAAAATCTTCAACATCAAATTTGCATCAACTTCAAAAAGAGTTTGAATCTAATCTCATTGCTTACTTTGTTCTTTCAAATAAGCTTTAATTTTTGTACATGTTCACCTAAGTAAAAGGCACTAAAAACAAAGAGTTAGGTTTGAAGAACTAGTAAGTTGGTAAGATTGGAAACCAACATGTATAAGTTAGTTGGTAAGCTTAAAAACCAACATGTAAAAGTTTCTAGTGAACTTGGAAAACTATTAATAATAGGTGTTGGTGAACTTTCAAAACCAACAACTGTTATAGTAAAACCTTAGTTCAGTAAAGAAGACTGACTCGGAGAAGTGGAGTAGGAACTCAGGAAGGGCTAAACCACTATAAAAATACTGTGTATGTGCTACAAGCTACTCTTTATTTTATTTTAAGCACATCTCTCAAGTTATTGGCAAAAATTTTTTGAAAGCTCAATTCCTTCCCCCCCCCCCCCCCTCCTCTTCTTGAACTACCATCTAGTTAAGGACCAACAATGCAAATCATTTTACAACATTATACATGACCATAATACATCTCTAATTAATCTTATACAATTTTTAAATGATTATACATACAACCCAAGATATTTCCTTTGTAATTCTACAAAGAAAAATAAATTTATTTTCTTCATACTCGCTTGCTTGACCTGTTAACTAAAAACATATAATAAATAGGTGTGAGTCCAAGCAAACTCAGTAAGTAGGCATAATATAAAACAATATTAAAATAGCAACATGTTCATAATAATACAATCAATGTATCATAAGCCATGCAGGCAATCCATATCGCAATAGTGCCATTCTAGCAAAACTTACAATCCCTACCCAAACAGTGTCATTCTGGCATAATACACTTTAATATCATATTCTAACCAATATCTCAATTGTGCCTTTCAGGCACTTCACTTCTAAGTCGCTCTGAACTTCTTACATCTATGTTATTGTATCTGTGCCATTCAGGCACCACTTATCCATTAATGACTTACAGGCATCCACGTACCCTATCATCTTTTTATATCATAGAATGTTTTCCATTCCATTAATACTAACATTTCTTCATTCAATCCTCACATAAATATTCTTGGGATATTCTCTATCCCAACACACTTACATAATAACAACAATACGTTTTAGACATAAGTAGCCTCAAAAAAATTTTATTGTATACATCTATTACAATCATCATTCATGGGATTTCTAAAATCCTCGTCCATATATATGCTCGTAAATGAATAAATGGGATAATTATGATCCCCTTTCAATAGTGTATATGAAAGATAGCCTACTTACCTTGAATGTGTCACTATACACTCTTCAAGCTCCATGCCTTTTCATTCTTCTCAAATCATCTTGTACAGGACAATAATCCTATTCAATTACAAAATAACTTGGCTAATTCATATCAAGCAAATAGATTATTATTTTTCCACATTGCTAACCAAATAAGGTTATCAACCTTAATTCATTATTCATTATTTCTCTACTCACACAAATCATATATTCCATACATTGTACTAATAACCCCTTTTTATAATCTTCATGCCTAGTCATTCATATGGCCTTTCTTATGAAAACATTTCATACGATTCATACATTGTTTTAGTATCCTTTTCATAGTCATTTATAGTCTACATTGTTGGTTAAACAACCATCACACTTCCCATATGGAAGAATTTCTTAAAACTTGTAATTAACATCATTTTACAACTTATTAACTTCATTAATAATGACTTAACCTCCATAATAGGTTAATTTGTCTTTAAAACTCCTTAAACCCTTGTAGTCATACTTAACACACAAATATGTCTCACATATATCATAATTAACACTGAAATAGCTTTAATACAACTCAATTAGGCCTTTGAATTAACCAATTCTTAGCTCACATGGCTAACCCTTATTAGGGCATAGCCCAAAAATTAATTTTTTCACATCCAATCAACCCAAACAAGTCCACAACATTATACTTTCTGCATTAATCATTTTCCCTATGGTTATTACTCATAAGGTATGAAATTGGGGCAAAATCACTGTTCAACTTCCCCAAAATCATTATTCATGAAACCCTAACCATGTCAAATCATTAATTCTTATGCCCAAATCATGCCAAACATGTTACAAATCATATAGTAATTAAATTTCTCATCAAATTTAACATAAAACCCATGTGAATCCCACCATTTCACTATTCACAAAATGGTTTCCAAACCCTAGAAATGAAAATTCACAAAATCGAATAAGGAAAGCCTGTTACCTTCAATTTCAAGCATGTCTTCTTCTTTCCCATGAAGATCCAACCTCCATAAGCACAAATCCGCACTCCATCATAGCCAAATGGGATTTTCTTTCCTCTTTCACTATTCAAACGAATGACTTTGGGTTGAAATCCATGGAAATCAGTTTTTCATGCATAAAAGCAAGTAACTTTTAGCTAAAATTACCAAAAACATGGGAAATTTTGATAGGGAGCTAAGTTGGGATGAAAGGGAAGGGAGAGGCATTCGAATGGGGTATTTCGGCCAACAAACCACATCAACACCACGACCCTGAATTTCAGCACTGTAGTATCAATTCCTACTGTCACCATGATGCACATTTTGCAATACGACATTGTGACCCAATTTTTCTATGCCATAGTGTCACAATTCACTAGCCACCTTTACAAAACGACGCCATGATGCCAAAGTTGGGGTGTCGCAACCCCAAATTCATTGGTCCCCTTTTTTTAATGTATTTATTCCCCTTTTTAATCCTATTTTTTCATGCATTTATACCATGATTTCTTCATATATATTTGACATTAAAATGCATAATAAAGCCTCTTTTCATGCATCATCGAAACGTAAAAATTTTCCTCATATAAATCTAAATCATGTCCAATTACTTTGTCTCATAAAATACAACTTTACACTTTTGGTTCATTTTCAATCACATTGATACTAAAATGCAAAATTTAACACCACAAGTGTTACAGGATTGCCACGAACTTCAGTACGGTATGATAGTATCTAGATGATTGTGGACAAATTGACTAAGATGGCTCATTTTGTACCAATGAAGATGACTATTACAACTGAGAAATATGCCTAGATTTACCATAAGGAGATAGTGAGGTTGCATGGTGCACCTAAGTCCATTATTACTAATCAAGGTTCAGTGTATACCTCAAAATTCTGGAAAGCCTTACATAAGGCCATGGGGACTTATTTGGATTTTAGTACTACATATCATTCGCAGTCAGATGGACAAACAGGATGGGTGAATAGGCAACTAGAAGACATATTAAGGGCATGTGTACTAGAATGGGGCAAAGCATGGATTGAGTACAAGCATCGGAAGAGTTTACATATAATAATAGTTATCATATGAGCATTCAGATGGCTCCCTTTGAGGTGTTGTATCGTAGGAAGTGTAGATAACCATTGCATGAGATGAGATTGGTGAGACAGCATTGGTTGGCCCACAAATGGTTGTTGATATAGTAGACAAGGTGTCACAAATTAGAGTGAAGATTCAAACTACTTAGTCACATCAAAAGAGCTATGCTAATACGAGGAGACGTGATTTGGAGTTTCAGATGGGAGACATGGTATTTTTTAGGGTATCTCTTATGAAAGGAGTAATGCCATTTGGGATAAAAGGCAAGTTGAGTCTAAGATTGTTTCGAACGCGTCGCGGAGAGGACGCACTCAAGAAGTCAGATCAGGCATAGTAAATAATGAGGAAGAAATAAAATGCGAACGGAACGTCATGACCGGGACTGGT
>JAYJMB010006381.1:0-11107 GCA_036873735.1 Pouteria campechiana | reverse complement strand
ATTATATTTGGATATTTGTGATATAATTCTTGTGGATTAGTATGTTGTATATAGGATAATGGTGGTAAATTAGGAGAAACTCTGTCAGAATTTCCTCTGAATTTACCACTAGTAACGCTCCACGAAGGAGGGGCGTTACAAGTGAGGAGTTTTCTAGGTCATGCAAGTTTCTATAGATTGTTCCTAGAAGACTTTTAAAAAATTTCTAGACCACTATGTAACTTGCTAGCTAAAGAAGTGATTTTTTATTTTGATGATGAGTGACTTGTTGCTTTCAATACCTTGAAAGAAAAACTAACTTCTGCTCCAATTTTAGCAGTTTGTAATTGGTCCATTCCTTTTGAGCTTCTGTGTGATGCATCTAACTTTGCTGTCAGTATTGTCTTAGGATAAAGTGTAGATAAATTGCCTCATGTGTTTCATTATGCAAGTAGAACTTTGAATGAAGCACAATTGAATTATTCCATCACTGAAAAAGAATTGCTTGCAATTGTGTTCATGTTGGAAAAGCTCCACTCATACCTAATTAGTTCAAAGTAATTGTCTATTTGATCATTCTACATTGAAATATTTTCTAACTAAGAAAGATGCCAAGCCCAGGTTGATCAAGTGGATATTATTATTACAAAATTTGACTTCACAATTAAGCACAAGAAAGGTAACGAAAATGTTGTAGCTAATCATCTATCAAGGTTGGTGGTGTTGGTCCCATGTAATAGATGGCTCAAGAGGGGAGGAGTGAATTGAGCTTATAAAAACTATGGCCAAATAAAAATTAATGAGCTAATAAGAAGTAGTGATGCAACACATATATATAATTTCCATAGCTGTTTATTTGATCATCATGACTACTTCACTTCCAAATTCAACTTCTCTTAGTCATTCTTATTTTAGGCAGTTTAATGCATGTGTGTGATGATGTAAGTGATAATGTTATGCTTCATGAAGTAATGAAAAATAAAATAAATGAACAAATACACACACAAACAACATAGTTTTTATAGTGATTCAGGAATCCTGTCCCTACATCCACTCTTCCAAGAACACATACTCATTGTGCCTTGGTTCCACTATATCTTGTATAATGGAAATACACCACTACTACCAATACTCTTCTAGATTCTAGCTCTAGGTGGCATAAACATAGTGCTCCCAACACTCTTCTGGTTTTCGGAGCTCACCAAGAATCTCATTGGTTTCAAGGATTACAAGCAAACTTTTGTTGGTCTCATATAGATGATAGTTTAAAAGGGGAAGGATGAATTGAGCATATAAAAATTATAGTCAAATAAAAATTAATGAGTGAGAAGTAATGATGCAACACATATGTAATTTCTATATCTGTTTGTTTGATCATCGTGACTGCTTCACTTCGACATTCAACTTCTCTTAGCCATTCTTATTTTAGGCAGGTTATGGTGTGTTTGTGTGTATAATGATGTGAGTGATAATGTTATGCTTAATGGAGTAATGAAGAACAAAATAAATAAACAAACACACACAAATAATATAGTTTTTATAGTGGTTCGGGAACCCCATCCCTATATTCACTCTTCCAAGAGCACACACTCATTGTATCTTGGGTTCCACTATATCCCATATAATGGAAGTACACTAGTGCTCCTAGCACTCTTCTGGATTCCAGCTCCAAGGGGTATAAGTAATGTTCCCAACACTCTTTGGATTCTAGCTCTAGGGGGCATAAGCATACTGCTCCCAGTACTCTTCTGGTTTTCACAATCTCACCAAGAAACTCATTAGTTTCTATGGTCACTAGCAAACTTGTTGGTTTTTTAGAGCTCACAAATAACTCGTATAATATGGTTTTCTTGAGCTCACCACCAACTCACATAGTTGATTGATAATATTCATTTTGCACATTACATTGCCCCTTTTACTAGGCCAATTTGAACATATTTTGAGCACATATAAAATAATATCTCATTGAAGTTCATTAGATATCAATACTTCAGATGTATGATTAAGATAGAACTTTTAGGCTCATTTTCTATCAACATAATGGAGATTGATTATCTAGGAGGAAGCATATTCTACTTGAGAGATGTTACTTAATTAAGCTCTATTCTAATTTTTCTCTTAGCTCCCTCAACCTTCTTCATTGACACCACACTACCTTTATATTGCTTAAAATTTTTTTGTCCGTTTGAGGTAGTTGGCTTTCCTTTGAATGTTGAAGACCATTCTTGTTTCTCCTGTTGAAAAGCTATCTTCTTGAGAAACTCCTTTGTAGTTGAAAAGCCTACTGCACCATTCTTGAAAAAGATGCCTTTTTGATTTTCGCAAATACTAGACTTTTTTGCTTGATTGACTCTTTCATTATTTTAAAAAGAAGCTCATTAAGACTAAAGGGATGCAGTCTCTGAAAGTTGTTACCATTATCAAAATGTAGAATGCTTTACTTTGAATTTCTTTCCATCTTCAGCTAATCTCAATTTATTCAATCTGCTTAATAGAATTTGCTTTTAAAAGGATTTTGACCGGAGAGTGCAATCAGCGATATCTAGTATAGGTGGCTTCTACTCCTCATGATATGTCATATTTTATCTAAGGACATTATCTGATTGAGCCTTGGATTTGTCTCTTATAATTAACAAATAAAGTGGTTCTGAGTGGATCCACATAATAGATAACTTTGTCTTTATAATTTTGTTAGAGATTGTTGCAGCATTTTGCTTTATCTTCTAGTTTGTCTGTTGTATGTAACAGATGAATTGTTGAAATGCAAATGAAGTTCTTCTTCTTTATTGCTCATTAGATGATGTTCTTTTAGTAGACAAAGTTTCTTACATCTGCCAAGGTAGCTTTGTCTATTTCTTTGTTTGTTGTAAGTAGCAAATAATCTTTGTAGCGCGGACTAAGCTAATTCATAGCAAACAAAGTGACTTTCGCCAGAATTTTTTTTTCATCAACCAAAGTGTCTTTGTCTATTGTAAGTAGTAGATAATTCTTCCTGGCAGACAACGCTCCTTCCCTAATAGACTAAATGACATTATCTATAATGTTTTTGTTGAAATTTGCAGACAAAGTTGCAGGCCACAGACAAAGTCTTCCAAATGATTTGTCTGTTGGTTTGTCTATTATAAGTAATAGATGGAGTTGTGGAGTGTAAATGAATCCTCTGCACAGTCATTCATATGATGGGTTGTTTGTTACAAGTAATAGATGACTCATTGAGCTATAGATGACTTGTTTCTTCAGTGGTTGTTTGGTGGTTTGTCTATTGCAAGTGGAAGGCAACTCTTGTAGATGAATACGATAGACAAAGTTGTTCTCTTACCACTGTGCTGATTCTACTTTGTCTTATATATTTTTTATGGAGGATTGCAGACAAGTTTCTTGTTCTTCTTCAGTTTTAGATAGATTTTCTAAGAGACAAATGCTTGAATGATTCGACTTCATCTTAGCACTTCATTTGTCTGATTTTAGCTTTATTTCATCTCTACTTTTGCAAACTAAATTCATCTTTGTGTTATGAACAAGTGTTGATTATAAACAGTTTACCTTTATTGTCCATGGAACAATTGGTTTGAATCTTTCTTAGTCATATGCTCTTAGATACTAACTTTATCTTATAAGAGATTTATCTGATCACTTGTTGAGGTTTGAACTTCATAGCTTCAGATATACTTGATGACATCTTTTCAAAGTTTCAGTGTCATTCTTTCTAAGTATTCTTGTCTTCTTTCAGTCAGTGAAATTTTCTTGCTGATGCACTCACTGTGTATGTTGTCCACTGTATTTAAATTGTTTCCTTGCATGTTTATATCTGTATCTATAATGCTAGGGAATATAACTATCAATATCACAAATGTTCACACATATGTTGTTGCTCATCATTACAACTTGATATTTGCCATATGCACCATTTGGTTCAACAACTTGTTGGTTTTTCAGGGCTCACCAATAACTCATACAATCTGATTTTCTTAAGCTCACCACCAACTCACATAGCTGATCCACCAACTCACATAGCTGATTGATGGCACTCATTTTGCACATTACATTGCCCCTTTTGTTGTGCTGAATTAAATATATTTTGAGCACATATAAAATGATATCTTGCTGAAGCTCATTAGATATTAATACTCCAAATGTATGATTAAGATAGAAGTTCTAGGCTCATTATCTATCAGTGCAATGGAGATCGATTACCTGGGAGGAAGCATGGTCTGATTGAAAGATGTTACTTGATTAAGCTCTATTCTTATTTCTCACTCAGCTTCCTCAACCTTCTACATTAACGCTGCACTACCTTTATATTGCTTCCGAGATTTCTACCCATTGGAGGCAGTTGGCTTTCTTTTGAATGTTGAAGATCATTCTAATTTCTCCCATTGAAAAGCTATCTTCTTGAGAAACTCATTTGTAGCTGGAAAACCTGCAATGCCGTTCTCGAAGAAGATGCCTTTCCTGTTTTAGCAAATACCAGATGAAGACTTTTCTACTTGACTAAATCTTTCATTCTTTTGGAAATCCATTAAGCCTAAAGGGACGCAGCCTTTGAAAGTTGTAAACTTTATCAGAGTGTAGACTGCTTTCCTTTGAAATTGTTTTCATCTTCACCTAAGCTTGATTTGTCCAGTATGCTTAATAAAATTTTCTTCGATGATTAGCGATGTTTGGTGTAGGTGGCTTCTACTCTTCATGATATGCCATATTTTATTTGAGAACTTAGTTTGTTCATGTCTTGGATTGGTCTCTTATAAGTAACAAGGAAGGCAGCTCTAAGTAGATCCATATAATAGACAACTTTGTCTTTGTAATTTTGTTAGAGATCATTATAGCATTTTACTTTGTCTTCTAATTTGTCTATTGTAAGTAACAGATGAATTGTAGAAGCATAGACAAAGTTCTTCTTTACTGCTCATTAGATGACATCCTCTTAGCAGATGAAGTTTTTTCATCAAGCGAGGTATCTTTGTCTGTTGTAAGTTGAAGATGATTTTTGTAGCACAAACGAAACTCCTTCATAGCAGATGAAGTGACGTTCACCAGAAGAAGTTTTCTTTTCATTTGCCAAAGTGGCTTTGTCTATTATAAGTAGTAAACGATTCATATTGGCAAACAAGACTCTATCCCTAATAGAAGAAATGACTTTGTCTATTGTTTGCCTATTGAAATCTATAGATAAAGTCTTCCAAATGGTTCATCTGATGGTTTGTCTATCGTAAGTGATAAACGAAGTTGTGGCATGTAGAGGAATCATCTTTTTAGTCATTTGTGTGATGCGTTGTCTATTAGAATTAACAAACGAATCGTTTGAGGCATAGACGACTTGTTTCTTCAGTGGCTATCTAATGGTTTATCCGTTGCAAGTGGCAAACAACTCATGTAGATGAAGATGATAGACAAAGTTGTTCTTCTGCTGTTGTGCCACTTCTACTTCATATTCTATATTTTCTATAAAGATTGCGGACAAGTTCTTTGTTTGTTTTTAGTTTCAGATAGACTTTATGA
Source organism: Pouteria campechiana (assembly GCA_036873735.1). NCBI lineage: Eukaryota > Viridiplantae > Streptophyta > Magnoliopsida > Ericales > Sapotaceae > Pouteria > Pouteria campechiana. The sequence goes on along the minus strand of JAYJMB010006381.1, from coordinate 5,629 downwards.
CAGGCAAATGCTTGAATAATTTGACTTCATTTTAGCTCTTCATTTCTCTGTTTTTAGCTTTGTTTCATCCCTGCTTCTACAAACTAAATTCATCTTTATGTTATGGACAAGTGTTGATTATAAGCAGTTTATCTGACTTATCCATGGAATGATTTGTCTGAATCCTTCTTAGACATATGCTCTCAGGTATTAATTTTATCTATAGAAGATTTATTTGATTACTTATTGAGGCTTGAACTTTATAGCCATTGATTTACTTGGTGGTTTCTTTTCAAAGTTTCAGTGTCACTATTTTTGAGGATTCTTATCTTCATTTCTGTTAGCGGGTTTTGTTTACTGATGTTTTCCTTTGTATACACTGTCCACTCCATTTGAGTTGTTTCCCTGTATGCTCATATTTGTTTTTGTGATGCATGGGAACACAATTGTTAGTACCACATATGTTCACTCATATATTGTTGCGCATCATTAAAACTTAGTTGTTTGCCATATGTAAACTTAGTTGTTTGCCATATGTACTATTTAATTCAACATTCTCCTCCTTTTTGATGATAACAAAACATTTGAGTGAAATACCTTTTGAGAGAGTGAAAAATATTCATAAGTGTAAATGAACATGAGATATATGCATAGATAAATGTATTATAGCTCCCTCTTACTTAGTGCACATTTTTTGTTTTATCTCATCTAGCTCTATCTTCTCCTAGCTTAAATGCACTATGTTTAAGTTTTAGCTCATGTGGCTTAGTTCCCCCTAAGTAAGTACCATGATTAATCTTTACTCTATATTTATTTTCACTCATTGCATTATATTTCTCCCCCTTTTTATCATAATAAAAAATAATATCATTCAAACAATATGGGAAAGCTATAAACTGAGAATGCATACTTCATTTATGTGCAAGATAAATGTACATGATACAGACAAAATCAATATACAATGCATTTAGTAGTGTAAACATTTTCATTAGGTTGTACAGTGCTTTCCTTGTAGTAGACAACCTTGAGTCGAAGTTGAAATTCAGAATCTGCTAAATATGGATAAGGAAGAGGTTTTCTTTGAGCACTAGCTTTAGCATTAGCTGTTATCCTTCTTTTGTATAAAGTATGACAAATGGGAATAGGGTTAATATGTCTGTAATTTTCTGAGGAGTCATCAATTTTTGAAGTTTTAGAAATAGATTTCTTGGTTTTAGTGATTGGAATTTTGAACCTTGGAAGGAGGATTGGGTAAAGTAAGAAGAAGAGGTGAGATACTAGAGGAAGAAGTTGTTGGGATGGATGGTAAAGTCCCAGATTTTGTGGAAATAGTTCCTTCAGGTTCAATTATCTTTATCCTCTCAAAATAATCCAAATTATTGAATTTGGGAAAGGGTGAAGGTAAGTTAGCAAAATATGCATTGATTTGTATGAACCTGCATTGTCAATATACATCATATGGGAGATCGAACAAATTAGGGTTTGATGCCTCAAGGATAGTGCAAGGTGATACTCTCGAAGTTGTCTTAACAAATAAGGATTTCTTTGTTTGAGGAGGATTTGTGGTGGATGATGATGAAGATGGTCCTTGGAAATTTAGTATGAAGGTATTAATAAACTCATCTATATTTGCAAGATCAGGCTTGAATTTTTTAGGGAAAGACCTTTTAGTGATATTAATGTTAAGTTTTATTAAATTAAGGTCATCAAAATGTGGGAATGGAAGATCTGAATAACTAAAACTTGCCTTTTGAGCTTTCAATTCAAAGTAAGCATGTTTATTTATCTTTTGTTTGTGCATAATTTCTTCTTCTATTAATCTTATCTTCTTGGTAAGTGAGATAGAATTTTTCTGGGAAATGTAGAGGTTTTCCTTTTTCAGTAGGAGTGAATTTCCTAGTTCTAGTATGGAGTGATGAGGATGAATGGTTCTATGGGAGATACTTAATCAAAGATGAGTGTTTTTCTTTAAAGAGGTTTTATGGTTTTGAAAATTTAAGCGAGTGGTATTTTTGAATCAGAGAGTGCTTCAACTGACTTGGATGGAGATGAAAGTGAGGAAGGTGTGGAGATTGAAGAGTTATAAGTTATGTGAACAAAAGGTGAGTGATGGGAGTTAGAGAATAAAGGAGAAGTTGAGGAATGAGTACACCTGATTGGTGAAATAGGTCTGGTTCTATGGACTAGAGAAAATGAAAGAGATGATTGTGTTTGATCTTTGATGGATTTAGCTGAGGAAATTAGAATGTCTAGTTTTTGATCCATTGAATCCATACTAGCATTTAGAGATGAAAAGAATGTTTCAACATTGATGAGTCTTCTCTCTAGGTCTTGTGGATGGGATGAATTGGTGATAGTGAGCGGGTTGGTCTGAATGATTTTGAACTATGAGATGGAGATGGTGTAGCTGTTGCCTCTGCTTCTATTGCTACTGAGCTTGACTATACATGTTCCTCTTGATGGTCCCCTAATCTTTCTTCTTCATCTCTTATCCTTTCCATTGCAAGATCTTCATTTTCCATTCTTATACTTTCTTAAACAGAGAAATAATCTTGTATTAGCTCATCTATCATTTTAGTCACAAAATTTTCAATGACATCATCTCTAACTTGTTCATTAGTTTATATATATGAGTTTACATCTTTTGCTACTATTGATGGGACTTCCTCCCTTTCTTCGTCTTCTTCTTCTTCTTCTTCTTCTTCTTCTCTAACTCTTTTTGGTTGTCCTGCCTTTTTTGTTTTCTCATTCACCACACCTTTTGATGAAATTGTTATCCCCATTCTTTTCAGTGTCACCTTATTAATCATGAGAGTACTTGAATTCTTCTGGTACTTCATGTGATAGATTCACCTCTACCTTTCTTAATATTTTGGTCATTGTCATTCCATAGGGCAGAGGGAGTCTCACTGATGATTTTACTTGATGAAGCTATTCAGACATAAGATTAGCTAGATCTAGCTTCTTGTATTTCGGTGCCCACAGAGTCCTTGTATCTCTTTCAAAATATTATCCCTACTTCCAATCTTGGGATATACATTGTTGCTTGGAACATTATGTGCAACTCTCAAATTTACATCTAGATTCTTAGGGTTAAGACTTTTTACATCATCCCCAATGGTTATTCCTATTAGCTGTGAAAATAACTCTTTCCTAGCTGTTAGCTACTCAAATGTCTGCATTTCAATCACGGGGGGATTTAAGCATTCTCTGATGCTTTTAGGGGACATATCTATTTCCTTATCCCCAATCCAAGACTTTTCCTTATCCCCAATCCAAGACTTTTTCATCTTAGGATCATATTTGCTATGAAGTACTTTTAACATTCTCGAATAACATTTATCATTAAAACTCATGAATTCGTTCCATACCTGGAAACTTATCCAATAGCATACTTCCATCTTTATTTCTTTGAAGAAGTCAAAATCAATAAGCTTTCCTTTTAGTACCTTCCTTTTGTTGTACTTGCTCATAAACTCATGATAGCTTTATTCATCATTTCAAAAGGTTAACTCAAGAAGCGAGTTTCTATGAAACCTTAGTTTGTGAGGTGGCTACATCTCTTCTGATTTTTCCCTATCCCTTCTTCTACCAGATGTAGATACTGAAATCATTTTTGTGGTTCTTGAATCTACCATATCCGTCAGTCAAGGTTTTAGGAGTTTCTATGAAACCTTAGTTTGTGAGGTGGCTACATCTCTTCTGATATTTCCCTATCCCTTCTTCTACCAGATGTAGATACTGAAATCATTTTTGTGGTTCTTGAATCTACCATATCCATCAGTCAAGGTTTTAGGGCTTTGATGTGGAAGAATTTAAGGTGTTTTTGTAGTGGGATAAGCAAAGGAAAATGGCACCAAGAGGATGAGGATTGAAGAGGAAAATAGTGGGAATTTGAATTGCCTTCTTTTGAAAAAGGGATTGTTGTCTCCAATGGTGAATGCGAGAGGTGGGTCTGAGACAAAGTTAAAAGAAGATTTTTATCAAGTATGTCCTCGAGAGCATTAGACAATCCTATAGATAAAGTGGTGACTTTGTCTGCAGACAAATATGAGATAATGGGGTTTTCCAATTTATTTTTGATCCGAGATATGTATGATTGTCTGAGAGTATGATAATGATTCTCTTATGATTACAAGAAGTTAATTTACAAAGATTAGAGTGCTTAATCTATTTATATGATATGCATAAGTGAAACAATGAAGCATATATAAATGATTCAAAATAATATACTTTCAATTTTTTCTATAGGTAACTTAATGTGCATGGCATTCAAGATTATATGCTATCAATCAAGTAACATTCAAATCAAATATAAATTTCTTGAAGATTTGAGAATTTAGATTAGAGAGTTACCTTACTTTCTTGAACTACTAAGATACTGAAAAATGCTTACTTGATTATCTTCAGCTCCTCTAGATTGTCCTTAAAATAATTCTTCTAACTTCTCTTGTATAGAATCTAATTGCTTGGGTCCTCCGTACCTTGTTAGCTTTGTAACAAATAATTTCTCATGCATTTTTAATAAAGGTATATATGAATATCCTATCAAGCTTAAAGGGAGATGGGAATTTCAAATTTTTAGAATCTATAGCAGATATCATTTAATGCATAAAAGTTTACAACTAACTTATCCCTGAGCAGGAATGTTGTGGAACGATTTGGCCATGGGAATGTCTTCACAAGTTAACTTCTAGTAGTTTAAATTAACTTACAAAGCCTACTCTGATACCACTTGTTGGTCCCATGTAATAGATGGCTCAAGAGAGGAAACATGAATTGAGCTTACAAAAATTATGGCCAAAAAAATTTTGATGAGCTAAGGAGAAGTAGTGATGCAACACATGTAATTTCCATATTTGTTTGTTTGATCATTGTGACTGCTTGACTTCCAAATTTAACTTCTTTTAGCCATTCTTATTTCAGGCAGGTTAATGTGTGCGTGTGATGATGTGAGTGAAAATGCTATGCATAATAAAGTAATGAAGAATAAAACAAATAAATAAACATACACACACGCACACACAAAACATAGTTTCTATAGTTGCTTGGGAACCCTATAACTACATCCACTCTTCCAAGGACACATATGTAACAACCCGGGGCTCCATAGTGATATTGTCCGCTTTGGGCACACACCCGCACAGTTTTAAAACGCATCACACCTTCACAACCGAGACCCACAAATATAGCCCAGGACTCCCTCCCTCACCCAGGCGATGTGGGATGCCACTCATGCCATCCACCCCTCAAGGACCCCAGTGTCCTCACTGTTGGGAGTCGGCTATGATGCCAACTGTAACAACCCAGGCTCCAGTCGAAGTATTATCCGCTTTGGGCACATGCCCGCATGGTTTTGTCCCACAAAAGGCGCCTCAACCGATTTCCACGTGGCCCCACACTTAACCCAGGACTCCCTCCCTCACCCAGGCGATGTGGGATGTCACTCACGCCATCCACCCCTTAAGGACCCCAGTGCACCAGTGTCACTCACTGGCCACACCCCTGCAGACTATTGGGAGTCGGCTCTGATACAAACTATAACAACCCGGGATCCGGTCGAGGTATTGTCCGCTTTGGGCACATGCCCGCACGGTTTTGTCCCACAAAAGGTGCCTCGACCGATTTCCACGAGCCCCCACACTTAACC
>JAYJMB010006379.1:0-11110 GCA_036873735.1 Pouteria campechiana | reverse complement strand
ATAGCTGATTTCATGCTTTCCAGGTGACTTCAGATCAATCTTACTTTTATGATTTTATCATGTACTAGGGAGCCTTGATTTTTGTAATACAAGGACCATTTTCAAGTGCGCAACCTTGACAGAAGAGTCGATTTTTTATAACCCAGTTTTTTGGCAGCAGACAATTTAGGTCCCAGCTTCTGATTAATTTGTGGAAGGTTGCTGAAATATCCAAGAACTCCATCGATCAGTCTCACAACACATGGAGGTTTTCTTCACAGAAAGCCCCACTCCCGCCACCTTTTCTGTTGACTTGCACCATGAAAGTCTGCCAATTTAAGGGCAGAAAGAGAGCCACAGCAGCCCAAAGATGCAACCTTGGGATTCCACGGTTGGAGTAATCTCTTCCCCCAATGCAATCAAGCTGCCTTTTTCTTCTTTTTCAAACCCCCAGCGTGGCCCATGAGGCATATGGTGCTCTTAAAAGGATAAAAAATGGGATTAAAAAGGAGTCCTTGTCACTGGGCGCTCTTGGTCATGTTCTCTAGCATGGAGGAATAACTTTCCTTGTAAAAGATGGGCTCTTTTTTATCTTTTGAAATAAAAGGCCTTTTGGGAGTGGGAGAATGAATGAGGTGATGCTCTTGGAGATGCCTTCAAGTAATTGGATTTTGGGGCACGTTCCATGATTGTGCCACCCTTTCGCGAGACTGCGTGAGGTCGTTTTGTGGAGATAGGTTATGTAAAAGAAAGAAAAAGGAAAATGATGATGATTATCTCCCACATGTGTGCGCATCTATTGATGATCTTGACCGTACGTTCTTTCTCCTTGAATGTGGAATCTTATCCAGGAATGGCTTCAAATCAAGTCCATCAATGATCATGCTAGCTGTATATCACCCATCCAGACACACGCTTAAGCATGTATTATATAAAATATAGATCATCTTGGTGCACGAATATCATGTTTTGGAGTGTTTGTTTGCCTCTGTTTTAAATGCCAAATGTCAATGGAGTTTGCACAAAGCCTGCTTGCGCAAACTGACAAGACTGTCCAGCACGCAGAATTGGTAAACACTTCTTGGCCGGCAAATTGGCCTTTGTAGACAAACAAATTCTTCATATTAGAGGCCATTTCGAGATATATCTATATTTCTTATTTACAATTGCAAATATATCTATATTTTCAGAAAATTAGCAAAATGATTATAAATTTGCAAAAAAAAAAAATGCAATTATATCATATCTGTTTGTAACATCATCATATGTAATCTGGAAATTATGGTAAAAATTTAGTGTCTATTTTAGTTAGGAGTCTTATGACTATTACTATCGGTATTGGTGTAATTATATTTTTTCCAAATTTATAAACATCTTTGTTAATATTTAAAAAATATAACTATATCTGCAATTGTAAGTAAAAGGCATAGGTATATTTGCAATGATCCTGATTAATGTAACCCTCATATACTATTTTTTTCTTTTTTTCTTTTTTACAGATATATTCATGTGTCAATCATGAGGAGTCACGGTTCGAGACTTTGGAGCTAGATAGGCTGCATAACATGCATTGTAACTTCACAGCGACTCATTTCAATCCATGCTTGTTGTCTCAACAGCTTAGGTGGTGGGTCTTATTCATCTTGAATTTTGTTAGGGCAAGCTGAGTTGAACTTTGTCAAATCACTAACCAAGGGCATATTTGGACGTCCCTTTAAAACGAATATTTGACACTTACCCACTTGTCCATTTGTGCAAAACCACAAATAAAAGCAATATATAGGAAGTTTGTACAGGTTTAATTGTAAATATAGACCACAAATATTGGGGCTGGGGGGGTGGGGGTGTGAATAAATCCAATTATGTGCAATCAATCAGTTTCATAAGCTAAATCCAAAATACTTCTTAGGTTAAGAGGTCCAAGAAAGGCCAGATGTACAATCTTTAACCGTAGATGAATTAGAGAAGGACGAAAACTCTTGGAGCGAACTAACTTAATATTTACAGTTGCTTTGTCTATGAACAATTTGAGTATATTGTAAAACAAAGTCCATTCAAAATATTTCGGATCTTCGTATGTTCCAACAAATTATAATCAAAGTGCCCTTTAAGAGGAATTTTGGTCAATTAGTATAAGTTTATACTTCAATCATACTGTCACCATGGCAATAAACTATGAAGAAAAACTAATATGAAATATAGTTATGAGAATAATTAATGGAATTGAAACTAATACTTGATCTTCCTACATGCCTCAGTCAGTCTTGAGAGCAATGATTTATATTATTGGTTTCAAGAGCACCACTAATGATTCATTTCCTTTTGGAATATCCAGAATGTGGGGCCGTATACAAACTTGTCTTGTTTAGCGTATCCATGACTATTTACATTTTTTTTATATCAAAAATATTAAAAATTTTTTTAATTAATTCCTGTAATATATTTTTTTTATCATGGGTATAGCCTTAGAATGTATTCGTGATACAAGGGTATGGAGAAAAAGCCTCATAAAATTGCTAGTTATTTTGGGGGAAACCAACTTTTTAACATGGTATCAGAGTTAAATCTAAGCTAATTCTATTTCCATTTTATCCTCTATTTCTATTATATCCATGTTTCAAATCCTGTTTCTATTAGGTTTATGTATTAAGTCTATCTGTCTCTGTATCTTGTTGGGCCTAAACATAATAGAAGTATTAGCTAGTGTGAGTGAAAATCTTACATTGCTAAAAAACTTAGAATGCACCTAAAATATAATTAATATAAGAAAAAGCCTCCTAAAATGACTAGTCATTTTAAGTAAACCAGCCCATTTATCAATATTAGAGTACTTAATTAGGAAATGAGTAATAGTATCCCTAATATTGGAATGTTGGGACTTGAGGCTTGAAAAGTAGCTTCATATCTAGGCAAAAATGGTTGTTTTATGGGTGCAAATTAGTTCAGATTATACTAGGTGAAGGTCATCTTAATTCTAATTCTATTTGTGGAAACTTTAATTCAACTTAATCTATAGATCAAGTTGGGTTAAGGTCAACCCAACCCTTACCCAAACTTCTAAAATTTAGGTCAAATATGGGTCAGTTTTAGATCAATAATTTGAATTTATATCTTATATATATTTATTTAAATACTAATTAATAATAATAATTTTTCTTATAAAGAATAAAATATTAATCTTAAAATATATATATATATATATATATATATGAATTAATATATTAAAGGGAAGCTTAAGGCTGTGTGGCTTTCAAAGAAAAAAATAAAAATAGTATTGAATTTTAAAATTGTCCTCCTATTTAAAATAATTAGATATTGGTTTATAATTTTATTTTGAATAATGATAGAAGATCAAAGATTAATGGCATATTTTTTATTAAGTTATTAAAAAAGGGTTGCAACTATGTTAACCCAACTCTAACATATTTTCAAATTGTGTTATATTTTTTAACCCAACCTAATCCTATGGGTCTAAAATTATGTATCTTAATCTTACCTAAAATTTGGGTGACTCCTTGGGTTTGGGTTGACCTGACCTAATTTGCACCCCTGGATTGTTTGTAATAATCATATTAAATCAAATGGGACATTAACATATTAATCACAAAATCATATTATGTAGTAAATATGTACTTTCTAGTGAAGTCAATCACCAAAAAAGCAGAATAATATAAAATTATCAAGAAAGATAAAAATATTCTTGTTTCAAAAAAGGTATGAAAACTCTCCACATCATTACAAAAGATACCTTTACAAAATAAAACTTGCGAAAATATCGTGTGGCATCATTATCGCACCATTGCCATCATAGCACGACATCCTAAGAAAACTTTATGCATTGATGTAGAAGTATTTGGAGTTTTGAAGAAAGAATATTAACTTTTTATATATATAATTGGATAATTATTCCATGTTGATGAGTGTGCCATGCAATCTCAGGAGCAAATGAATGGTAATGAAACCTGGGAGAGTGCCAACACCGACCCTAAGGAATTGGTATGCACTGTTTCGTAGGTAAGGCTTTGAATTTTCTAAGAAAATTCACGAGAGGATAGCCTGGAATTTTGGCTTACATGGTCAAAAATACAAAACCGTGTCTTTCAACGCTTGCATTTAAGAAGAAAAGATTGCCATTTGCAGAGCCGACCTTGGAAATCAGCTCATTCAAACGGCTATATATCTTTTGTCCTTCCTCTTGAATTGGTGTATTGGCATTTCCACAAGTGTATATTTTATCCAAGATGAGGTGCTCTGATTGTCATGATGATGCACTAAAAATAATCAGCCTGAAAGTATTAAAGGCCCCATTTTTATATGCCACATGGGGTATGGATGATGGGTTGGATTGATTTCTTGGGCAGGCCACCAATAAACTAGTAATTAGAGGATGTGTCACAACAATATTTCAAAACTTTTTTTAGACGACCATTTCCCATTACTTTTGGATTACTCTTTCACAGGTGTTAGGTAGACCCTTTCTTGCTTGACTTCCCCGTGCCATGGTCTGAAGACTCCGCTCATTGATTCTTCAATCCTCATACTTCTGGATTTTCTTTTCTTAATTTCTGTGTTTGAGGTTGAAAATGGGGAATTCAGCACTTAGTTAAGGAATATGAAAAAACATTATTTATCAATGGAATATGCAAAATTAGGCTTTTTAAACCATGGGCACCGTGGTAATAAAATCAACCGTGCAGGGGGTTCTAATTTCAATTCAATATGAGATATGGACTCGCCTCATTTATCCATTCTTCAGGCAGGAAGGCTTATTTTGGTTTCATTTGCTTATTTTATATAAATTAACATATTCAATATATAAAATGGAGGCCTATGGAGTAGAGGGGTAAGGTTTGAGGGGGGAGGGGGAAATGGCACAAGAAGGCTTGCAGTTGATTTTTTATCTATAGGTTTTCAGGGATTATTGTATATCAATTATGTGTCTAATTTTAATTCCATCAGTTTAAGATGTTTATAAGGATGGACCTTTATTTGTCCTTTGACATAATTTTTCAAACTATAAAGAGGAAAGTAATGAGCTCATAACAATCTTTTTCAGCCTTATCAAAAAATTCTTATTTAAGAATTTCTTAATTTTCTTGTAGATTCTAGATTGTTACCATTAGCTTAGACGAGTTCTAGTCTTCTATTCATTATTAATTATTTCAACCCATCTTTTTGAAGATGGCAATGGGGGAATGGACAAGATAAAAAGAAATCTTCTGGCCCGGCGAATTGCCCTAGACCAAACTATTAAAAGACCTGCTACTGAACATAATCAATACTAAGGATAAAAATCTAATAATGAAAAAGATGGTGGATATGATTTCTGTTAATAATATCCAGGTCTGCTTTTATGAAATTGGTTACAATGAAATGCTTTCGTAGAGCCTCTTCATTTGGGTCAACCTTAATGATAAAAAAAAAAAACTCAATATGATAATTGTATTTAGCATCATTTATTTAATTATGATATAAAAGTTTTAAAATTTATGTAGCAATCAAATAATTTTAATGGATCAATATTTATGGTTAAATAATCTCAATTTTTGTAACCCATGTAAATCTTTGATTTGAATAAACTTTAGATTTTTAGCTAAACAAATTATTTTAAACATAATGGCTAAGTTAGATTTTATATAATCATTAAGATAAGCCCAAATGAAGATGCTCTACAAAAGCATTTTGGTAGAATCGGTTTCATAGAAGCCAAACCCATAATAATCAATAAAGTGCACTAAAAATAAAGACTTTCAGCATTTGTCTTACTAACTTTTTTAATTTTATAATTTTATAATTTCTACTACATGACAATTAATTTTATATATTCATCTCAATTATAAAAACATTTTGCAAAAAGGCCTACTTAAAATGATGACCAACAAAAGTCACGTGGAATTTCCATGAAACTGAGGGTCCTATTAATATTCTTTGCAATTTTTTGGAAAAAAAATTACGTAACAAGAAGAAAATATTTTCAAAACCCTATTTACCTAAAAACCTAGTTTCAATGTTTATATACGAAAATCTTAACAAAACTATAGAATCAACTATAAAACCCAAATTTAAATCATCCATTATATTCATCTTTAGTTTGATCCTATATTCCTATGTCATTAAAGCTACTTTAATTTGCCTATTATGGAAATCCTAGAATCCTCACAAATTGGCATTAAGTTAATTTTTAGTAAATCATTAGATCATAATAATTAAATTAAAAAAAAAGAACAGACTTGGGAAGGATTTAATTGATAGACATGAAAACTATGGACACTTTATTGAAAAATAAATATTTATAGTTCCATTGCCGGGATTTGAACCCGGGTCGCCTGGGTGAAAGCCAGGTATCCTAACCGGACTAGACGACAATGGATTGATATTGTAAGAAAGAAATTATATTTTATATATAAATAGTGTTTTTTAAAAACAAGTACTGCCAAACAGCATGTCAGAAGACCATGAGATTTTTCATGGTGCTGAAGATATTTTCTGCCTAATTATCTATGACTTGCTTGCAAGCGATTGTTCCACATTTTTGTTTCGGTGGTTACCATTTTTTCAAGTGTCAACATCGGCATAAATGTGGGTTCAATGTGGATGCATCATCTATTTAAAATAGCACTGACAAGTAATCCTACCATCAATTCATGGATTTGAGAATAATCCATCAATAATTCAGAGATACGTAATACGGTACTGAGTACGCGAAATCATTTCACCTAAACCAACCAACCATTTTAGGAAAGAGAGACCCATGAAGCCAATGGTTTTTTTCAAATGACATAACCATGTAGTGAAAATCTGGTGGAGGAAAACTCTACTGTATTAAAAAATTAGGTCAGGTCGACTTCAACCCAACTATATTTTAGATTAGAGTTTAATTCAGGTTAACTTTAAGTTGGCATCCCTTATGCTTACACTTTTGACCAATTTTATATATTAATCAATTGTAATAAATATGTTTATAAAAAATAAGTATTGATATATTAATGTTTAAAACATATAATGATTTGCAGGATAAAGGGAGAGTTTAGAATTGTGCTGTATTTTAAAGGAGGAGAGTCGCGGTGGGAGTTAAATTTTGAAGTTGCAGTAGTGATATTTAATATTTAGAATTAATCTGAAGCATCTAATATTTCTATCCTTTTTATTTTCAAATAAAACCTTCATGTAGAGTAATCAGCAACGGTCAGCCACGAAAACGCATGCAGGTACATTTTTCATCATAAATCAAAGCGAAACAACGTAGAATGTGTTGCTGCATTGACAATGGATCGTATGAACATGAATTGTTCCATTCTTCCAAGACCGTTGATTTAATTCGTAAAGCGACAGCTGAAAACAAGAATTTAATGACCGTGGAATTTCCCTCCCACAATAGCCGTTTCTTTCTTTCGTTTTTCCTTTCTTCGATAGCCATGAAAATCATTTGTTTGTTGCAGATGAACGAATCTTATGCCCGGGGTTTTCATGCTGCCTTTATTGTTTCGCAAGGAGTTGGATATTTTGGCGCCCACGCGACGTTTTCTTGATGTGAACTTTGCATTTGTAGTCCATTGTAAATTGAGATAGCCCAAAAGTCTCTCTCTAGAGGCGTCCAAAATGGCATGTAGCTTGTGGAATCTAAACTCAATCTTAAGCACGGGATTAGTACAAAAGCCCCTCAAATCTATGCTTGAGCATATTGAAAGCAATCGTGGAAACCCAAAGTTATTTGGGTCAGCTATATAGATTCCGTTGTACCATTTTTGTTGATCTTAAGTAAGCCCAAGTAGGTTCTACTGTATGGATTGTGTCGTGTCATTCCTATTGATCTTAGGTTACCTCCTCAAATAACCATAAGTATTTTTATATCAATGTTTAATCTAATGCATGTGATCGTATGTATTATATAAAGATAAATAAGCCAAGGTGGAGCTTGAACTGAACCCAGAAGGCTTACAAGCCGGACTGGCTTTTTGACAGCTTTAGTCGCACATCTCATTATCAAGTGCTTATCTAATTGAAAGATAGGCCAATCCAGTTGTTGCGTCCGTAAAGGAGTCTTTACCACGTCTTTATAAGGGTCATAATCCTTCATGGCCTGCCATCTGATAGTTTCCATGTCGCCATTTTGGAAACGCAAACAAGGGTACTAGGCAAGAAGAAAATGACCAGTTTCCGTGAAATTGGGGGAGAACCGGATGAGACTACTAAGTCACTCCATGCTTGGCTCTACTTGCAATTCATGTATGTGAAATCTATGAAGTGAATGATTCGTTGGAATTGGTTCCACAAAAATTTAAACTTATAATCCCTCCATTTGGGTCATCTAAAATAATTTCAAGAAATTTAATCCACTCACTGGATGTGTTTAACATTATCCACTAATTTAGGATTTGTTTGGATAAAATATACTAAGAAGGGTGTGTTTTAGAAAGAGAGTATATGGGACAAGTATGGTAGGGAATGACATCAGTAATATAAGTTTTTTAATAAAACAAAAAGTAAAAACAAATGATTCCAATATATATATAATATGATAAGAAAATATATGATTTTTATGATAGTTAAGATATCACATTAGTTTAAAAAGAGTACACTACTAGTACACTCTCCTCCTAATGCATCTAAATGGACCCTTAATAATAATACACAAAATCATTTCAGTCAAAGACATGTATGAAATAAATGATGTGAGGTTAAAATTTCTACAGATTTATATTTACTTTCCAATGAATTTAATTTTGTAGTCCATTTGCTTCATGGAAGTGATTTTTAGCAGCGAGTTTCCAACTTTCTAGTCTGAACTTCACCTCGAAATTAAGCCCAGCTTGCCTCAAGAACAATTTGCCGAGGGAAACCAGAACCACAGAAACGCTCAGAGAAACTCATGCAATCGGCATTTGGGCTTACACTGCTAGCGAGGTCGAGCCCCACCCAAATTCAAATCAGCAAGCTACAGCCAGCTCCAGCTACATGCTAACAGTAATCACTTCTCACTTGTCCAATTCATGTGTGTGGGTGGGTGGGTGGGTGTAATCACTTCGCATTCGTCCAATTCATGTGTGTGTATGCCATATCCACAATAAGCGTTTGATCAATGGAAATGAAACATGTAGGTAAGAGCTGTAAGAGCTGCTAGTGTTACTTCAATCGATGTAGGGTAGTGTTACTTCAATCGATGTAGTGTAGTTTGTTTGGACTATTTTGTAGGCTTGGAATCTGGTTTAAGGTAAAACAGGTAAAACTATTAACAAAAATTTTGCCTATTTCTTTTTCAGGTTTGAAATCAAAGGGAAAATACGTACAATGATTTTTTCACTTCAACCATTTATGAAAAATCAACCTGTATAACAAAACTATTTGGAATGGAATTGCTCATCTTACTATTTAAATTTTATGCAGGCTGAACCACGAAGCTGATAATGCTGATTGCATCTAATTACAAATTTTAACATACAAAGTCTTTGAAATTTATGAGCTGCCGTGCATATTACAATTTGTTCTCGAAAATAGAAGAAATGTAGTAATGAATATGAGAATAATTCACCATTTGTCTTCATCGAATGTGATGGTTGTGGTAGAAGTTAAATGGGATGCTGTTTTTTATATGATTTTGTTAAGATTTGAATAAAAAATGAATGATATTCCATTTTCGTAGGCAGTTGTCCAAAGTTATTGAATTCATCACACCAATAAAGTATCTTGAAAGCTTTAAACGGATAGAGTGGCTTCAAGATTCAAATGGCTTAAAGATCTCAAACCAATAGAGTGGTTTGGAAGATTAATCTGGTTTCCTCAAATTGAAGTCTTGTAGGCTTGAAGGCTTGAATCAAGTTTCCTCAAATGAAGGCTGGAAGGCTTGAATCAAGTTTCCTCAAATGAGGGCTGAAGGCTTTAGACAATCAAGTCCTCAATGAAGGCTTGAAGGCTTGAATCAAGTTTCCTCAAATGAGGGCTCAAGGCTTTAGACAATCAAGTCCGCAGATGAAGCCAGGAAGGCTTGAATCAAGTTCCCTCATTTGCTGTAGGTGTATTATGTTCACCAGGTTTGTTTGTCCTGCCATTGAGTGCTCTCCCATGCAACTTGTAGCAAGTTTCTCGAGTATGGCATGGTTTTTCATGATAATTACAACACAGATGAGTTTTCTCTCTTGTATGTTGGTTCTGAGATGTTCTATGACTGACCTAGGCTTCAAGAATGGCTAAGGCTAATCCTTCTATAGACCCTAACCTAGGCTTCAAGAATGGCTAAGGCTAATCCTTCTACAGACCCTATTGCACCTACCACCTTCTTTCCAAGCATCACTTGTCTGCTGCTCTCTTCTCTTCATACCTCTACAAACACTTCACCAATTGGAGGGAGGAGGTTTCTCCCAACAATTTGACCACAGACTTCATCAAATTCAATGTTTAAACCTACAAGGAACTTGAAAGCACAACCAACATTGACCATATTTTTATAGTAATTGCAATCCTTGATTGATTTCCCCTCATAATCATTGAATAAGTCCAGGTCTTTCCAAATTCTTTTAAGAGAATTGGAATATTGAGTCACAAAATTCCCACCTTGGTGATTTTGCCCAAGTCATAGGGTTAACTCATATGCTTGGGATTGATTCCCTAAATCTGAGTACATCTCTGAAACATTGTCCTACAACTCCTTGGTTGTTGAATAGCAGAGATAATTCGCACTTATCTCTTCGGCCATGGAATTAACCAACCATGTCATTACCACTGAGTTTTCAGCATCCCAAATTGCATAGGTTGGATCCTTCACATCAAGCCTCTTTGTATCTCTTGTGTGATATAGCCAATCTTGCCTTTCCAACTAATGTACATATGAACAGATTACTACCATCGAAGGAAATTGTTGCCATTTGGTCAAATTGGAGTGATCTGAATGGGATGATTTTCAGATAAACTTTGGATGATAGGGAAGTCTTGGATGTGACCTCGAACATTTTTAGAACAAGAAAGCAAATTCTAGGGGTGCAAATCGAGTCGATTTATATAGGGCTAAAGTAGTCCCAATCCTAACCTTATTGTAGTAGCATGAACTAGAAATGGCAAAACAAATTTTACAGCTTGACGAATGTTCTAGTTCGGGCAGCACAAGCAGGGAACAAAAGACATCCTCATCCAACAGAGG
>JAYJMB010006378.1:0-41049 GCA_036873735.1 Pouteria campechiana | reverse complement strand
CCCCCGAGGAGGCACCTACCACCCAACATTTGTATGATTAATAATCGGCCTTATAAAACAACCAAATGTAACCAATGCTCCAATTAATTTTTCAGTACAACAAGATGTCCCCCACCTACCTCCGATGCAGCTTTTGTCAGACACGCATTAAAATGGCATACACCACCCAACCCTCCTATTTCATATTTATTCACTTGATTATTCATACCATCTCATAAGGCCCTGATATCATTTTTTCTATTTCTAATAAAATTTATTTCTCTTATGGAAAAGGCAATATCCATGAGACGAAAAGTAAGCTTTTCCGTGATCGATGAACGTGAAAAAGAGTAAATTTCTCTTATTAAAAAGAGAAAGATGGGGACATTTCTGCAATTTTCAAAAACTTGCATCCATGCTTGACGTGGACAAGCATAGGCCGCCTCCCTCGCACGAGAAGGCTACAACAGGAGCGGGGCCCACGCGGGATTCAAGATGAGGCTTCCTAGCCTGGAATTTCAGCGACCAATAGGGTTCTGCCACGCCAGGAGGACCCAGATGAGCTTCATTTCCAGCCGCAAGCTCTGGACCCACGAGGAGCTCAGACAGCCACCAACGCTCCCGGCGGACCTGGCCTATGTAATGAATGACGTGGCACCGGGATTTGTCTGCCTCCGCAAACGGACAACAGCGGAGCGATCCGCAAGCCGCCGGCCGTGTGTTTATGCCAACGGCTGTGATCGACTGCTGGATGGGGATTGCATGTGACACGCGTAGATGATGTATGTAGATTGGGAAAACTGTAGATGGCAGAAGTCTACATCGGAGGGCGTTTGAATGGCATTTGTGAGGGTGGCTGCCTAACGACCACAACCTTTGGATTTGCTCAACACAGAGACGGTGGGATAACTGTAGATGGCAGAAGTCTACATCGGAGGGCGTTTGAATGGCATTGGTGGGATGGCTGCCTACCGACCAAAAGCCTTAGGATTTGCTCAACACAGAGAAGATAGGATTTTGAATTTTTCATTTTTCTTTCGTTTTTTTTTTTTTTTGTTTTGTTTGGACTGAATATCAGGCAAATGATCCAAGCCAAACATTTTCAGCTTCCGATCTAGGTTTAGAAAGGAGGGATGGTTTAGGTTTTGCTGGGGTGGTCCAAATTAGGATTACATGCAACTACATTTTTTTAAAACAAAAAAAGTCCAGGAAAATTTCACCAACTGCACCTTCCACTACATAAATATCATGATAATTTCATATCAAGACGTGCCTCTATGCCCTGATTATTTTAGAACCATTTCACATTTTTACAGAGAATTTTCTCTTTCTTCCTATTCCCTTCTATGCCTCTCAATCCTACTCATTTCTTATTCTATTAAAACAATTAGGTAGAACAAATGGAATCATAGGAGTAAATTTACCAATATGCCAATATATCATGATTATTTAAGAATTATTTTAACTCGCCTTTAATAGGAAATTTTCTCTTTCTTCCCTTTCTCCTGTACCCTGCAATCCTACTCATGGAAATTACTTTATTAGCAAAAACTAGGTAGGAATTACTCATGGAAATTACTTTATTAGCAAAATTCTGAGTCAAGGCACAAACCTCAAAATTCAAGATTCGTTTGAAATCTGTTGAGACTATGCTTCCTAGGTTTTGGTTTAGGCTGAAACTTCAAATCTGGGCAATTGGAAAAAATCTAGCATGTGAGCCTGGATGAAATCCCACAACTTGAGCTGAGACGAATGCAAGCTATTACCCCAGCAAAGGCCGAATCCAATGCATCCGATAGACCGAAGACTATTTTCAAGCCCAAGACAAGAACATCTTGACCATTTTATAGATCAATGAGGCATTCCATGGGCTACCATGCAGATATTGCAGTTTTTCAAATGATCTACTACATTGATTTGGCTTCAACTGCCACACCCTTTTGTTTACAAGCAATGGATGGTAATGTTACAACTGCATAGCCGAAGTGATTCCCTAAATAATAAACATTATTTTGTGGCTCATAATAGAAATGGGTGTACGTGACTAGTGCAGATTTGTACCATTCCAATTCCAAATTCTCCGGGTGTAAAACTAGTGGCTTCAACCTTCAAATTATGAATCAGATGCTAACCTTGGACAGTGTTTCTATGTTGTCTTGTGGTAAGCTGGCTGTTGCTGTGTTATGCAATGGATGTTTCCACCTGCAAGGGCAATCTCCCTGGCACCTTCAATCATGACCACCTGGAATCCACCCGCCGATTCATGAGTCACTAAGAATACATGACAAGAAAGGTTTTTTTTTTTTTTGGAACTTGTAAAAACATCCTCCTAGGCCCACCAACTATAGGCATTGACCCAGCTATTGCATTTGATGGGAAAATTTTTACAGAAAAGACTGTTGATGATTATTTAATTTAAATCTTATATGGATTGTTCCACTGATAATGTGGCCGTAGGATCACATGTTTGATTCTTAATGCATTTGGACGAACGATGCCATCCTTAGGCAGAGAACTCCCACGTTGTGTGTAAGGCACTAAGATGAAGGAAACGAAAATTTGGAAGACAAAAGGCTGATACACTATTTATAGACATATCTTGGAAGATTTCTAGTATTCATCCATCCATAATCGGACAACCACTCAACCTATTCAGCAGTCCAATTGATTTATCACTCTTTAAGGGTGAAACCAACACATCAGGTCTTGAGGCAAGTTGCAATTCATCAAGGTTGAAGTTGAGTTCTTTCATATCAGCCAAGACAGGTTGGTTTCAATCTGAGTCACAAAACCATGACGTGAATACAAAATATGAGGCTTGATTCTAGGCAGTCAGGGACTGGAAGTAGCTTACTTCATGACTTGGAAAAGCTGAGGAGAGTACATGAAAAGCTTCCTTGTCTCGCTTTTCATCACCAAAAGCTGGAGCAATAATCCCTTCATTGGCTATGTAGAAGTTTATGTATGAAGCAGCAAGTCTTGTACCAGCTGGTCTTGGTTTCGCCTCACCATCCTGGAGTCAGAGCATTGAGGATAAAGCATTTGTAGAAACATTACAGGCGCTACAAAGAATGGCAGCGAATCAGTAGTATAGACATATAGTAGCTAGAAAGTTGCATGCGATAGTCATAAATATTTTAACTCTAGGCAGTTTATTTTTCAAAGAATAATAAATTGAGATGCGGAATTTTTTCAGACTCACCACAACGATACCATTTGCTTCCTCCTCTGTCATATACAATGGACCAGGCACGTGCAGTTTGATAATTTCTATTCTTCTACCTTTGGCATCAGTAGCATTAGATAGAATAGAAAATGCTTTGACAGACCGTTCATACTGAGGATCTGATTCATCATCAATCCAAGCTAAAGCAACCACACCAGGATTCACGAAGCAGCAAAAATTGTCAACATGGCCATTAGTATCATCATCACCTGCAAAGTGACAAAATATGATACTTCTAAGTTAATCAAGCACAATGACACCTGGAATAGATGAACAGAGCCTCAGCCAAGACCAAACCAGGATCAATTAAAACCTGTTCTCGTTAGTCTGCTGCCACTAAAATTTAGTATTGTCACTGAAATGAGCCTAGCCCATGAAAGTTAAGTTTGCTCCAGAAGCAGCAATGGTTGATAATTTTGGGTGGAGGGTTTTCGCACAAAAAGCAACATTTCCATTAATGAAGAAATAAGAGATGAGAAACGGTGAAATGAGATGGAATATCCAGACTATCAGAGGAGAATCCTCAGGCTTGCTATTGTTATATATGTCATTTCAGTGAATGGGTCAGACAATTTAATTTACACACCAGCATAATTTAGCAGCTTGCATATAAAATGTCAGCCATGCAGGCAGATGTGCAGTGAATTATCTTTAGACACATTCATTTCAAGAGAAAATCCACAAATATCAACTTAAAAACCAAGGGTACATCAAGTAGGAATACACACCAAATAATCCTTGAGGCAACCAGATAATCTTTCTAACTCCAAGATAATTCTTCAGTTCATCCTCAATCTGCTCCTTACTCATTGTTGGATTACGATTAGGATTCAATAGGCATTCTTCTGTTGTTATGCAAGTTCCTACATAATGAAGAAGCAGAAAAGTAAATTGAAAATTAAAATAGTAAGGCAATTTACAGCATTAAACTTGAGAGACTAGTAGTGAAAAACAAGTTTAGCAAATATTCAAATGAATGGATTTCTAAACCGATATTGAGAGAGAGAGAGAGAGAGAGAGAGAGAGAGAGAGAGAGACCATTTGGGATATTTTTTTTGTATTATATGGGTTAAGTGGTAAAAAGATGAAAGGCATAAGTCTCAGGATGTGACCTTCTAATATCAATTTTTAAAAAGAAATCAATGACTCAACATTAAAGAAAATGAAAATCGGAGTTACAAAGGGAGTTAGCATCATATTTCTTAGATGAATCACAATCATCACAAGCATTGATTCCTCGAGATGAATTAAAACCATTTCTAAGCATTTATTGAAAATAAAAGGCTCTGGGGTAACCAAAGGAGGAGCTGATACTTTCAACAAAGTTCTGAAAGATGCAGAATGATCCCAATTTGACCCAACATGCCAATGGATCTTCTGGTTCATTGTAACGGATTAGCCCTAGACTGACAAACCATAAACTTATTTTTACTCATCTCATGACATATATTGCTCATTAAAATTAGCATATAAAGATTACTTATTTTACCTTCTCCATCTACATGTATGCTTCCACCTTCAAGAATCATTGATTGTGGGAACCTAGGAAGGCTCTCGACATCCAAAATCTAACCATGAAAAAAATGCAGAACCATAAATGCAAGAAAAGAACTGTTAGCTTCACAATGAAATGCTGAAAAAGAAACAACATCAAACATGCCTTTCATAGAGTTTCATGAAAATCAACCACAAACATGGTTTTGCAAACATCATGATATTGGGATTGTGTACATGCTGCATTGGTGTCTTATTTGCCAAAACTCATCGCAACTTGGACAAAAATTCAATTATTCAGGTCTTGCAAGTCTCACACATTGCATGCAAATCATTGCTCACTTACTGAGTTGCAATCTCTTTTGACATCTCTGATCAGACTGTCTTTTTATTCTCAGAAAAGAAGAATCCATGTGATGATGCACTGTAATGGTCTTAACTCCTAACCAAAATTCAAATTTCCATACAAACAGAAGAGAGGCTTTGGTGCACATGTCACAGATGATGGAACTTTATGAAGTGCATGCCAAAGTAGCTGCATTAAATTTTCCATATTATGATAGAAGTTCTTGAGTCATAAAGTGGACCTTCCTGGCAACAAGAAGATCAAGGCTCCAGTCTTTGTAGCAACCATCTTCAACTCCTGAATTTTGCATTGGAGGCAATCAATGTTTTTGTTCATTTGACAAGTGTAACAAGTAAAATCATTAAACCAAATTAAATCCTGTAGGACAAATGCAAATTGGACACATGCTAATTAACATATTATGGTGGAACATGTGGCACATATCTTCCTGACCCAGGCTGCTGCCTGTTGAACTAGCCATGTCCTATATTTGAAGGGATTTAATGAATCAATAAATCAACTGCAGGAACAAAGGAAAAAGACACCTTTTTACATTGTGTATGATTTGCTAACAAGAGTAGTGAGATTGCCCTAATCTTCAACCGCAGTTCAAGCTCTCCAGCATGAATGACCTGCACTTTAACATGCCCACCACACAAGCATCCTGACTCCTCAGGAAATTGGAGCAATGTGCCATACTCAACATGCATGATCAAAAACTTTTATTTGATGTGCAAGCATCCTGACTCCTTTTGGAATTTGGAGCAATGTGCCATATTCAACAGGCATACTCAAAAACATTTTATTTGTTGTAAATAAACAATGTAAGAACAAAGGACAATATCACAGCACTATAATCGTATCTCAATGCTAGCATGAATGCATAGATAAGAGATGGGAAACAGAGAGATGGATTGGTAGTTGAATTAATTGAGAGAAAATAAAATTGACATATATAAAGCCCATACCACCCCAGCTATTAAAATTCCAATCAATTCCAGCAACCTTATGTTCTGGATAGCATGAACCTGATGCTGCTACATCCCCTACAACAAACTACACACCAAATTGATTGATGAGATCTTCATTAAACAATTCAATACTGATGATCATAATTAAAAAGAAAAAAAAAAGTATTTGAAGCCAGAATAAACTCAAGCTTACAGTGGGTCCAGTGTCACGAAACCAGGAATCATTCATACTCATCTCCACCACCCTAATATGCCTTGGCAGCATAGCGCGTGCATTAGTCCACTAAACACACATGCGAGTAGAGGGAATTGCAACCAAAATCAATAACCAAGCATAATTCACAAATTAAAAACACATAAATCACCCTTTCCAATAAAAAGTTAAGCATGAATCTACCATGTAGCCATAATAGATTCATACTCAAATTACCTGAGCAGCATTGGCACACACAGTGACAGGCTCAAACTTCGAAATTGCTGATGCAACTTTAACAAATACATGCTGGGCAGGCAATGCATTGTCTCGCCAATTGTCAGGCCGTTCCTGTGTTTCAAATGAATCTTAGAACAAAAAGTGTAACTAAATATCAAGAAGTTTGGACATTCAAAAGAAAAGAATGACGGAGAGGACTGTAGGGAAGGAAAATAGTGGATGGGAAACAAAAGTCTTAAAATCTTAAAGCTGCATATAAAGCACGAGGTGAACTAGAACAATCTAATTTAGCACGGGCTGAAGCTGAACAACTACAACTACAGTAGGGGTAACCCCTCTAGACACAAAAGAACCTCCCCACGCACCCCAAGAGGATTCAGCATTCGTTAAATAAGAGAACAGAAGTACAATCAGTAGTTCAGATAATCAAACACCTCCATTAAAACAGAAAACCCAGATCCTGAACAATCAAAACGTGATGTGTTGTGGCGTGTCGAACTCTTTGACAGAAAACTTCGTGAGCGGTCAAGATCTGCAAGCCCATAAATCCCCCGCCACAACAAGCTGCCCCAACCTGATCAGGGGGAAAATGGACCATTGTATTACAACAGTCCACTGGATTCAGCATTTAAATATAGGCACGTGATGGAAGAAGGACATGTTGGGAGCCACTACTGTTTAAGGACATGTTGGGAGCCAACTACTGTTTTTCTTTCTACTCTCTTGGTGATCCTATTCTTGATCACTTAGTAAAATCTCTGGTGGGAGGTTGTTAGTGGTCCCCCACCACCACCGGGCTAAAAGGGGGTTTTCCACCCTTGAAACATTCAGTGCAACCTTCCATTGAAATTAAATTCCAGGCTATCAACATAACTTGGCTTCCAATCCATTCTCGTAGAAACTCGATTCCATGGAAATCACTGCAAATCAGTTACATACACCAAAAGGACCCCATGAAAACAAAAACATTGGAATTGAATTTGTTAAACAACATCTTAACGCTGAGATACATAGAAATAAGCATAAGTTGAAATGTGACCAAAAAAGGAAACTTTTCAATAGTGAATATCATTCAAATACTCAAACACCATATTGCTTACTTTCACGGAGCAGAAATTTCAACAGAAAACGAGAATCTAAGACAGAAAAACATAAGCATGACATAGAAATCCTTACAGGCCAGCCGATCCAGCAGCGTGAATGGGGCTCCCACTCTGCAGGCATGTGGTAGCCAAGCTGCCCCGGCTTCCCTTCCACTTCCATCTCTCTCTCTCTCTCTCTCGCTCTCTCTCTCATTTTCTCGAATTTTCTCGAAGAAAGCGAAATGTCTCCAGCGCCAGCGCAGCATAGATTCTAGCCGTCGCAATGCATGTTAGTCGGCCAAACTTTCATTATAGATGTGTAAATTGGGTTAGGCTCACCCATACCAGCGGTCTTTTAAATTCATGTTGAAATTAGAGCTAATTCGATCGGACTTCTAAAGAAAATCGGTTTTAAGTCTTAGCTATTAAAATTAAACATTCATATGTTAAAATTTTTAAAAACCATTCGTAAATTTATTAATTAATAAGTGACGAAATAACGTTTAAATTACTTTTTATCATAAATGTATTAATTCGTGCATGCAGCCGTATATTTACACCGCCGATAACATCATTTTAATTAACATTTCATCATATATTTAAAAAATTAATAAAACATAATTTTAAAATAGATTCATAGCTTAATTTTTCAAAGAATAGGTCATAATATAATGTACTTATAGGGTTGAGTCTTTTAAAAATAGATATTTAATATTTTTTGCTGCCCTAGTGGCTAGAATTTGAAATTTAATTAAATTGCTAAATGTTGTTTGATTGCCTTTTCCCCTTTTATTAAGTTAATTACCAATGTCTTATGAGACTTGGAGTCCATATAGTAAAGTCTACTAAAAGGTTATACAATGAGATAATTGGGGATTTAGTGATTTAGAATTAAGATAGAAGAGTTATCGTGTGGACTCTAAGGTTTTTGCTGAGGATGTATATGAGGCATTCTATGAGATGTGTATAAGACATTTTAAGTTTTCATGGTGAATTGATTATTTTTCTTATATTTTTTCCCTTATTGGTTTAAGTATTTTTCATGTAAATCTTTTGTCTTTAATATATATTTAATTATGTCTTTAATTTGTACGATCATGATTATGGTATTGGCATCATTGCTTCTTCAACAAAAAAAAGAAAATAATTTGATAAAATATAGATAATAATTGAAAATAAAATATATAGAGATAAAATAGACAGGTTTTTGTATGCATAAATAGAAGATAGTGTTTGGATAATAATTATAGAAACATAGTTGTTAAGGTAGTTAAATATCTCATTAATTAAAATAGTGGAAAAAAAAAAGATTTCGACCTCTTTCGCTTCCAAGACAAGCAACAGCTAGCAAAGAAGACAACACAACATGGCTAAGGAAGAAAACAGAGAAAGATCAATCAAGCTACGCAATAAGTCAGCTCCCAACCAAAGAGACGCTGCGAAATTTCGATTTTCAGTGCCTTCAAAAACAAAGCCTCTAAGTACATGCGTCTCTTCTCCATTGTTTACTATTAAAAGATAACTTGAAAGATGGATCAGAGAATCTCATGCACAAATATAATTTGAATGTTTGTTTCTTACAAGCTTCTTAAAACCACTCAAATCGCCAAAAACCATTCGAATCCCACATTTTACTTAACTTCCCTCTCAATTAAGTGCCCAAGTTTTCTAGAGCCTGCAGCCCTTTCTGATGATGAGTTGCCAGCCTGTTTTTCCGTGATCATGTCTTCATCAAAAGGCCCACCTGATGGATGATCCGAAACATTGGGGAAATCAATTAGTGTAATTTTCAATGCATGCCCCACTAATCAGGTGGGGTTCTAAATGAATGAATCTGAACCCTTCCAAACCTGCCATATGGATGCAGTTAGGCTTCCTACAGTTTTAAAAGATATATATTCACCTTAGGAGTATTCACCAACCTCACCAATCTTTGTTCGTTGTATCCTCTTTTGACTAATCACACATTTGAAGAAATCTTCACAACAAAGCCTCTCGAAGTTTCACAGAGCAATATATCATACCATGTCATAGGCTCATGGCATTGGAAGCATCTCTCCCATCCCACACAATACAGTGAAAATGGAATTTTCCTTGTGTGTTTCTAAATCTCTCAATCGATGCCTGGCCTTACTCTTCACCACTTGCTGCATTTTCTTCATCAGTTCAAATGCACAAGAGCATTACTTGACCTTGGATTACTACTCATCTTCATGTCCCAACTATCAGGAGATCATCCGGGCAGAGATGGAGTGTGCTGTGCTCTCCGACCCAAGAAATGCCGCCACCATTCTCAGGCTGCATTTCCACGATTGCTTCGTTCAGGTCAGTCACAAGGACTGGTCATCCGAAGGCTCTAATAGCTCAACTCACCCAAATAAGATCTATTGGTTGCAGAACGAAATGAGTTTAATTGTCCATTTTTTGTTTAATCATGCTATTTTCTGCCTGTTGATCAAATGCCAACCAGCGAAAATTTGTGATGTTGAATGCTAACCCATCAATTTACTTGAATTTGGAAATAACAAATTGAAATTAATAATACCATAAGTTGTTCATTAAGGCACTAAACAATATTTTAAAAGACTCAAACCTTTTAAAACATATTAAATGAAATCTTTATATTTCATCCGAGTCCGTAAATGATGTCACGGTCTTTTTCAACAGATGTTACTTCAGAGAGGTAACTTTCAATGTGTTTGTACTTTGTAGGCTCTCATTCTGGCAATAGATAGCCTTTTTCAACAGATCTTTCTTTAGATAGGTAGCTTTCAATCCGTTCGTAGATATTCTAGCAACTCTTCCTATGGGTAGCTTCTATCAGGGTTGGTAGTCTTTTTCATCTTTGGAATGGCTCATACTCTGTCCTAAATAGCTCTTTTTTATATTTAAATTTAAGATGTGAAGCCTGCTCTGGTATAAAATGATGATGCTCTAATTAGTTTTCTAAAAAACCCTGGCAAATAGGAACATATACTGAATCAAAGTCTTATATTTTTTCTCATATTGGAATATCCCAATTCACATCTCATAAAAAATAGATTGGGCCCATTGGGATCCTAACATTGGAATTAACATCAGACTGTTGTGAGCACAGGGTTGCGACGGGTCAGTTTTGCTGGACGACACAATCACGCTTGAAGGAGAAAAGACAGCAAGAACGAATGTAAATTCTCTGAAAGGTTTTGAGCTCGTCGATAGGATAAAAAACAAGCTCGAATCGGAGTGCCCCGGCATAGTTTCCTGCGCAGATTTGCTGGCCATTGCAGCAAGAGATGCTGTTCTTCTGGTAAGCTAGCAGAACCAGGCATTTCAGCCCTGTTTCATGTTGGTTGGTCTTCCACTATCTAATCTTGTCTATGGGCGTATGAGATTTGAAACATGCAGGTTGGTGGGCCATACTGGGATGTCCCTGTTGGTAGGAAAGACTCCAGAAGCGCCAGCAATGAACTAGCAAACGCCAACCTTCCTACTGCTGATGAGGGCCTTGTCACTCAAATCACCAAATTTCTATCTCAAGGCATGTCTGTCACTGATCTGATTGCTCTTATAGGTAAGCTTACTCCCCCTCCCCCATTTATACCTTTCCAGTTTTGAGTTTCCGGATTTGCTCATCAGCTGGCTTCCACTTCAGTCGTGTATCTGTTGAATCTGTTAGCCCCCCACTTGCAAACAAGAGCTAATTTGCCGACAGTGATAGATCAACTTACAAACAAAGAATTGATGCACAATGCAGGTGCACATACAATTGGCATGGCTCGCTGCGAGAATTTTCGTGACAGGATCTACGGTGATTTCCTGATCACTGCCCAACGATCGCCGCTTGTTGACACATACCTCGACAACCTGAAGTCCATTTGTTCGGCGATTGGCAGCGGTGACAATGACCATGTTGCTGCAATGGACAATCTCACTCCTTACCTTTTTGATAATTCTTTCTACCACTCACTGCTGAGAGGGGAAGGGCTGCTGAACTCAGACCAGGAAATGTACTCTAGCCTGCTTGGTTTGGAAACAAGGGGGATTGTTCAGAAGTATGCCGTCGATTCCATCGCCTTCTTCCAGCAGTTCTCAGACTCGATGGTCAAGCTGGGAAATCTCACCGGCTCTGGTGGGTACGCTGACGGGGAAGTGAGAAAGAATTGCAGATTTATCAATTCAAACTCTGATCCCATCACCATCTGAATACTACAAATAAGCGAGTGGGCAACACGCCACCAGCTCCCACACATACATGGCTCACTAAGTCGATGGTATGAATCTTGCCTTTGAAGAAGATTTTCGTGGGGGTAGAGCAGGACTCAGATGTCTGCTCTTTCAAGTAGCAACCCCACGTCCGCTGTAGTAGAAATGTATTTCTATGCATTTCAAACAAGGAGTAGTGAAGATACAATTCATTTCATTAATCATGTATTTGCTATAGAAAAGTTATGAATCCCAATTAGTAATGTGAAATGAATGCATGAATTGACAATATTGGCAATTTTTCTTTTCGTTAACTCCTAGCGTGCTTCCGCCATGAACTTCACTTCAAAGGCTTGGAATGTACCTAGTTTATAAGTGCGGAAAGAGATTTCTTGAAGTTGTTAGTGATTTTACATTGAAAATAGCTCATTTAAGATGGTATAAAAGCCAAACCAAAATCTATTTTAGTTATTAATTTGTTATTATTCATTAATTTTTTATTAGATGCTGTGAGAGGAGGAACTCCATCACCTTGGATGGTTCTTGAGATGTCAAGCATAATCGTGATGTGACTTAAAACTTACTTTACTATGGGTGTGTTTAGTGATAAAGAAAAAGAAAGTTGGAAAAGTTTTTTACCTTTCTTTACTACTTTTTCACACATTTTAATGTAGCTTAATATCTTAAATTTTCAATAATTTTACTTTTTCATTATTATCTATATTTTTAATTATTATTATCTATATTTTTATATAAAAGCTTATTTATTTTATTTTTATTTACTTTATTTCTAATAATTATCCTTTATTACATAATTTTTTTACTTTTTCATATTTCTTTTTTTCACACATCTTTTCTCATTCTCAAATACACCACAGACAAAAAAAATCAAATTCATCAACCCAGGAATCTCTTACATGTTTTTTTTTTTTTTATTTTTTATTGTGTGCTTTCTACTGCATTAATTAATAGTAGATGTTAACCCAATAAACCTTCCAAAACAGAGGACACCCACCAAAAACTCCATTGCATTCAATATCAGAAACCCACCAACAAACACATTCAAGATGTATCTTGCATTTCTTATTTTAATATCATATACCGTGGAAGTTTACCAAGCAAATGCATGCCTCTTGCCAGCTCAACTAAGTAGAGGAGGGGAGCGCAACCATCCTTGGATTGGATGCCTTACAATTTAAAAAGCCACCTGTAAAATCACGTTTACATGTCACTTTCCCAAGCGAGTCCAAAAGTTGCCACTAGTTTGGCTCACCTAAAAATCATCCGCCTATTTTTTTCACATCCGCATGTCACTCTTCCCGAACCATTCATCTGTTTTTCTGGGATTCACGTGGCCCACCAGCAATTTATGCGCATTACTGTTAACGGTTCACACGCGCGCGAATAATAGTCCAGTCAATGGATGTAGAAAATACTTAAAAAATTTATAACCTTTCAACTCTTCCCTTGTTAATTTTTATTATACTAAAACGTAGTCATAATTTTTAAATATATTCGCAAACGGATAGTATAAACGAATCTCGCATCCACCGAACATTGTGGATGGGAGATTCCAGAAGCTTCACGCAATCTCCTGCGCGCGTGAGCTTTCCCACCCATGCGGATGCACTCGTGCAGACAAGAAGCAAGTGCAGAATACCCATATAACCGTGACATCTTCCTGTAGGCTGTTTTCGCTAGTTAGATTCTTTGCAATCTCAATGAAGTACTTTTATATCCTGACCGTCCACTATTTTTTCTGAAATCTATCCCAAGATATTGGTGATTTGTTAGTTTTGTTTTATCGATCATAAAATAATAATGTCTATTTACATGATGGATGGATCAGATCTTAGATATTCGGAGGGAGTTTGGAGATGTAGTTGCGTGCGTGCGGATTAATCATGCGAGCGCGTGGAACCAAAGAAGGTGTCTTGTTGGCTGCTGCTTTGGTGATAATTCTAGCATCCCAACGAAAAGCTACAGATTCCCAGAAAAAGCGAAAATTTACAGCAGCAGAATCTCTGCCTTTAGCTTTTGCTGTAAGTAGTCCGAAGACTCCATATTACAAAGCCAGCTCAACTTTTGTTTTTTTTTTTTTTTAATTTATGAAATATTTTTTGTATAATTTTGAGAATTAAAGAAGACAAAGAAATGAAAATGAATTCTAGGAGAATTGTTGGCTGTTGATTTTGCTGGTACATGTTCGGATGATTTCTAGTATGGGGTTATATATATATTTTTTTCCTTTTCCCTTACATTCTTGGAAGCTTTTTTTTTTTTCTTCCCTTTTTTGTGTGAATTTTTGTTGGGTTATCTGCTTCTGTACTTGTACATGATTGTTTTCTTGTTCTTTCTTTCTTTTTTTCTTTTTATCTTTTTTCTCTCTTGCTTGTATAGCGACCAGAAATATGAATCTTCAAGATGGAGAATGGCAATCTGTGAATTAGTATTCATGGGTTTGGATTGATTTCAATACGTTCTGTCTCGGTGTTTGATATTTTAAGCTTGTTGGACTGTTATTAGCTTCGATTTCTGAGTGGCTTCAATAATCTTATGGTATTTGGGCCACTCAGTTCATGACTCAGCGAAACGAGCTATTTCTCAAGTCTCTGAAACCCTGAAAAAATTAGCCATTTTGGGGGCTATCCATCATTTGTGGATGAAATATGTGAATGGCGGTTAATTATACTAGAGGTCAAGCCTCGCACACCTGCTCGCCCCAAGCCATCAAAAGTTTTACACAAAACACATCAGCCCACAAATATGCTTACAAACACCACTAACAATGATAATTGTTTGGATGATCAAAGCACATCCAAAAACTGACCTGAACCTATTCGTTGATATGTCTAAAAGGTGATATAATAACAGTTTTAGCATCATCAAAGGAATGCGAAAGGGGGCTACAGTATTTCCAGGGTGGCTTGGCAAGGGCATTTCTCTGTGTTCACAACAATTAGGGCCTGTATGACTTATTTTATTCATTTTTCAATTATTCATGATGTATCATGGTTGCATCTAGGAGAAGTAATGCTTTATAGTTTTCCTTCTTTTTGTCTCCTTAGATTTTCATTTTGTTCTTGTTGATCATGACAGGATAAGCTGAATATAACTCTTTTACAATGGCTCAAGATAATTCTGTTTGTGAATCACCTCGGCGAAGGCCTGGTCTCTTGAGGGATCAGGTCCAATTGGTAAAGAGAAAGGACTCTGATCGATATGAAATTGCTCCAATCCAAGAATCACTTTCATATGAGAAAGGTTTCTTCATAGTGATTCGCGCATGTCAGCTGTTATCTCAGAAGAATGATGGGATAATTCTGGTGGGGTTAGCAGGCCCCTCAGGTGCTGGAAAGACTGTGTTTACTGAGAAAATGCTCAATTTTATGCCTAGCATTGCTGTCATATCAATGGATAACTATAATGATTCTAGTCGTATTATTGATGGCAACTTTGATGGTAATTTCTGATCTTGGCAAGCATTTATCAAAAATATCTTGGGCTATACCAGTTCCATTGCTTTCTTGGTTTCTATGATTAAGAACACATGGGATCACAAGTAAACCATGATTTCAAAATATGAGCCATGCCTAGTTGATCCAAATTGTTGGTGGTTGGTTCCATTGCTTTTTTTGTTTTCATGATTAAGAATACTTGGGGTGTCACAAGCAATCGATGATTTTGAAATATGAGCCATGCTTAGTTGATCCAAATGGTTGGTCTGATCCATCCGACCTTTTGTGTGGGAGTGCCAAAAATTTTCAAAATCAAAAGAATATTATCACTCTTCGACATTTGGATTGCTTCCTTCTGAATGGGTGCAATTGCCTCCTGTTTTTCTTTACCCCTCTACAGGGGCAATAGACAATGGATCCAGTCTTGGGGATTTTGGCAGTATCACATGTAGATTGTTTTAGCCAGTATATGATTAAGCTATATGTTTCAGTCATCTACTGAATCAGTAGAGTTATAAGTTTGGTTGTTAACAGTAGCTTTGACGTTCTATCATAAATTCATCAGTCATTTGTCGAAGCATAGTAGTGATGAAAATTTTCAGGTAAAATGCTTGTTAACATTCTGATGACTCTAGTGTTTAAACAGATCCAAGATTGACAGACTATGACAAATTGCTTGAAAATATACATGATCTAAAAGAGGGAAAGCCTGCACAAGTGCCCATTTATGATTTCAAGTCAAGTTCTCGGATAGGATACAGGTTTGACAACTGCTGCCTTGTCAAAAACACAGGAACAATTTATATTTAACAAGCTCAATTTAATAATCATGTGAATTTCTTTGTCCAACTTAAACTTATATTCCTTTTTTAGGTTCACATATTCAAATAATGAGATCCAAGCTGCTGAAGTGGTGGATAATGTTGATATCTTACTTAGCAACCAGTCTGTGTACTTCTTAGTGGCTACACTTGTTGAATATGGACTTAAGCTCCTCATTTCTTTTTATTCATGGATCATGGCTACCAGATTGCCATTCCATTGCATCTCAATGATGGCTATGAATTTCATGTCTACTGCATACATTTTTTTCACATATTTACATAACAATTATAGACTTAAGCTCCTCATTTCTTTTGTTCATGGATCATGGATACTAGATTGACATTCCATCCCATCTCAATGATGGCTGGGAATTTCATGTCTGCCACATGGGTTTGTGTGAACTTCAATTTAACTTGCAGGTTTACTTGTTTGGAAGAACCAATGTTACCTGCACATTGGGTGCAAAGTGAAATGTTGAATTTCCCATGTCCCATGGAACAAACTCTATAAACCATGGCAAGAAAAGGGCATCTCTTAAATAATTTTCTAATAAAAAAAACAAATAAGAACAAAATGTAGCAATGAATATTAAGTCTGTTAAATGTTAGATTCCATTTCCCAATAACCATTTTAAGTCTTAACTCACATTTGATTTTAATCTGTTTAACCCATTAGGTACTTATTATCTTAGGATGTGGGTTTGTCTCAGTTCTAGGTTGGATAAGCACTGACTACATGACAAAAGCCACTGAATTGTTTTTTAGTATACTTGGTGAAAATCACTCAATTGTCTCTTAGATCTCATATTTGAGCAGTACGGACATGTTGGGTGTAGACACTGGCTATTGTATCCCTGTCCCATCTGAGCCAAACATAATTTGGCAAGAAACCAAGAGGAAATTCTTATTAGTAGAGGTGTATGTCCTTGTAAGTATCCATTACCTTCTGATTTGTATATTTTGCATGCTGTTGTTTGGAGAATCCTACGTTTTTTTTTTTTTTTTTTTTTTTTAAATCTTTGCTGTACATGACAGGACAATTGAAGTCCCCACTTCCAGGATTGTAATAATCGAGGGCATCTATGCTTTGAGTGAAAAGTTACGGCCTTTGTTAGATCTCCGAGTATCTGTGACAGGAGGAGTTCACTTTGATCTTGTGAAAAGGGTCATGCGGGACATACAACGTGCTGGTCAAGAACCGGAAGAAATAATCCATCAGATCTCGGAAACGGTCACTTACTTTCTTCATATTTAGATGTTATTCCTCACTAGTGAGCTATTAAATCTTGGAAATATTTTTAATTCAAGGAGGGATATTGTGTGAAAGTCCAATCTCGAAGTTTCTCTCTCTGTCCTAAAACTCTTCAAGGGACTGTATAAATTTCATTGCATAGTGCTTGTTAGTTAAAGACCTAAAGTCTCTTGGTTCAGAAGAAAACATAAGCATGTAAATTGGCTCAAAATTCATCTGAGTCAAGTATATTACATTGATATTAACAGGCTTGGATGGAGTTTGTACATTTGTTTGGGGCCATGAGGGTGTTCTGGGATCTCTAGCAATGGAACCAAACTTTCAGATGGATATTTCTCTTCGGTATGTATCTCATAGTTGTTCTAACACTTCTTAGTTATGCGCAGGTATACCCAATGTACAAAGCATTTATTGAGCCTGATCTACAAACTGCACACATAAAAATCATCAACAAATTCAACCCATTCACAGGATTCCAGAATCCCACATATGTTTTAAAGGTCACTTTTCCATCCGGATTTTTTTTTGTAAAATAGTTTATTGCCTTTGACTGAATAGTCCTTAATGACAAATTTTATAGTTGGCCAACCCAGCACTAAGTGCTCTATGTTATTGTAGTCACGAAAGACGCTGACAGCAGATCAAATCAAGGCTGTTATTTCTCGAGATCATAAAGAAACTATGGAGGAGACTTATGACATATATCTCCTGCCACCAGGTGAAGATCCAGAAGCTTGCCAGTCATATCTGAGGATGAGGAACAGGAATGGGAAATACAATCTTATGTTTGAGGTTAGTTGTTGGGAAAGGTGTAGCCTTTTTTGTCACAAAATTTAAGTATTTAAATCTGAAAAATCTTTTTGCAGCTTCAATGCTTGGCAGAGGAGAACATTTGTATGCATGTCACTGTAGCATTGATAGCCCAACAAGGGCTAAACCATGTTTGCATTCAATTATGCTGGTTGTGGTCTTGTTGAAGCTGCCAAACTCCAGTTTAGATTTTTCCAAGTCCAGTTTGAATTTTGAAATGTATTTAATGTGGCAAAGATGTATCTCAATTTTGCATTATCCTAATTTTTTCTGCCTTTTGGATATTGAGTGAATCATTGTAAATCTGGCAACTGATATTGTAATATGCTTTTTCGAATAAGCATTGGCCATTGAGCATTTTCTACTCGTTGGAATTCTTAAATTGCTACATCTTACTAAGTATGCCCGGATGTTTTCCCGCATCTTTCTAATTGCATGTGCTAGGAAGATTTGTTGTCATGTGCTCAACTGATACCAGATTTTCTTTTTTGTCAATTTCAGGAGTGGGTAACAGACAGTCCCTTCATCATATCCCCAAGAATCACGTTTGAAGTAAGTGTCCGACTTCTTGGTGGGTTGATGGCCTTGGGATATACAATTGCAGCCATTTTGAAAAGAAGCAGCCATGTTTTTACTGATGATCGTGTGTGTGTGAAAATTGATTGGTTAGAACAGCTTAATCGTCACTACGTTCAGGTAAAATATCAATGCATCCCACTGGCACTGATATAAACCACATATACTGTTGGTCTATGCATATGAAGCTCTTCATTTGCTTCCTAACTCCTCATCTAACATGCTCCTCATCCTAGAAAGCACTTGATTCTGTTTAGCTAACATTTATAGAGTATTGTGTAGGGCCCCTTTGGATTGGGGGAATGAAGGATTACTTCAGAAAATGGGAAGAAATGACGCTAGCAAAGGTAAAAATGATGTCAATGAAGTAGAGGACAAAAACAAAAAGAATAGACTTTGTTATAGAAAATATAAGGTTAATAATTGAAAATATAGATTTGACTCACAAGGATAAATGACTTTTAAATTAAAGGGGGAGGGAAAGAAATTTTCCACACTCTTTCTACTTATCCCAACAGCCTTTTATCAAAAGATGCCAACATCAAAATGTAAAAATACTCTATGACGAGCAAATTGGTTTAGCAGGTATATAGCTGTCTTCATGAAGTTGGGATGAGGCTCAGATCATGATGATTATTGGCCTAAAAATTGGATTATCGAGACCTGCTTCTATAAAAGAACTTGGACTATAACCTGGTGTAGGTCTTGCATATGTAGGGTCTTCAGAGGGGTAAGTTTTGTGAATAATCTTAGCCTTTGGCTTTTATCCTCAAAAGTGGTTGCTGTCATAACAAAAGAACTATTGTTTAATTTCTTAGTTCGTTGAATATTGTAGACAACATAAATTCTTAACCTGAAAAATGGTTCCAAAAATGCTTATTTCTCTTTGAAGGAGCATAAAAAGTAAAGACTATATTTGGGTTCCATTGCTAAATAGGAAAGAAAAAGCTTAAGAGAACATGGTAAGAGGTGTGAGTAAAACTTTAATATCTGTGGTTTAAATGGAAAAAATGGTCCGTTATAAATTTGAATGGTATAATAGCATTTATGCAGCTTATATCAATTAGTTCATATAAAGCTTCAATGATAATGATTTAATGATGTATCATGAAGATCTCTAACCTTAAATTTGATAAGTTGGTGGCAGGTGCAAGGAAAAGATCGCTTGATGGTAAAATTCATAGCAGAAGAATTGGGTTTGGAGGGTTCTTATGTTCCTCGAACATATATTGAACAAATCCAGTTAGAAAAACTTGTAAATGACATCATGGTATAGTTTCTTATTTTCAAGTATCTTACACTACATGTTTAGTTGCTTGATTCAATTTTCTATTTTCGATCAATCCTGATGTTGATCAAAAACCTTGCGCAGGCATTGCCAGATGACTTAAAGACAAAGCTCAGCATTGATGATGATGTAGCTTCAAGCCCCAAAGAAGCACTATCACGGGCTTCCGCAGGCATGGTGGCTTTGAGAAATAAGAATCTTAAAAGGTATTGTTGCTCAATTCTTTTCCCCTGTTGCAAACCAATATTCTGCAGATGAATTCCTATGAGTGGAGTGGCAGAACAGGGTTCACATAACTGACCTAATTAAATGTTAAGGCATAGATTTTCGTATTCTTTAAAACTTGCCTTCTAAAAGAATTTTATCTTTCCTGATGCCTAATATGGATGTGAGTTGCTTGACAGAGACTCTTGGATTGGTAGTATGGCAAGGTTTTACCGTTTGAGGGAAATTTTTTTTTCTGGCACATAAATATTGGCTGCTTGCATGGTGTTGACACTTCAGTGTAAGCCAGTTATATAGGCAGATCACATGTTAGAGTACTTTGATGTCAGGCATTTCGATGGCTCCTTTCTGTGGACTATCTAATTATTGGATACTCCAGTTACTATATCAGTGGTGGGGGGTGTAGATTTTTTGTAATGCTGGATAATTTCCATTTACTTGATGAAGGTAAGGCCACACGGTTTACCCCTAGGGGCTGTTTGAAAAAGATGTACTTCAGAGGATTGCCTATGTGATGCAATCTCAGTGTAAATATGAATTAGCCAAGGTGTAACTGACAACATGTTGCCAATACATTTATTTTATGTTACCTTGTATATTTTAGAAGAAAACTTTTCAAATGTGATTGTTCATTAATTTTTCCTCTGTCACTAATTCAAGCCATCATATCATATAATGAATAACTTAGCTAATCATTTGCAACAGTTTTCTTTCCAGAAAGTAATCATCCCTGTTTACATCCTATTACACTCTACTTGTCTAATTCAACAAACAAAGTACAAATTGGGTAATCAATATGGAATCATTTACATGTTTCTGAGGAGCCAATTTCCTAACACTCTTTTGCTGGCCACCATGTTCCCTTATTTTTTCCACTCATAGTTATTTTTCCTATTCGTCTTTGCATCATTGCCTTGAATTAAAAATGAAGTTAGTTTCCCTTCTTGAGAAAAACAGCAACGGGATTTTTGGCTTTTTTGTATTGGAACAGTGGTCTATCCCATTCTTTTTCCACGCAAAGGGACAAAAATCTGGCCAAGCTTAGCAAGCTTGATATCATCAGCAGAAGGTTTGATGGAAGGGCCCCTGAGTCACCCTCACCAGTCACAAACCAGGTAAATCCATGGAAGCTGAAACATTATTCTTCAATCTATTTCAGTTTGCATAAATTGACTGGTTTGAATATGTGCAATGTGCTGAGCAAGGTGGCCGTATTCTATGCCATTGACCTGGTATTGATACCTGAAATGATCCAATACAGAAAACTCAGTGGCCATGGTGGCCTGCCTCTGTTCAAAATAATATCAGTGTGGACGAGAATCTTTGTATCTTGGTCTGGGGAAAAGAAAATATGGTAAACCTTTTTTCTAATGTGATTCATTATTTTGCTGCTAAATTGTTATGCTGTAAGCCCTAATACTTTTTCTTATTAGTGTTTCATTTGTGCCATTTGGCAATAATACATTTTGTTTTTTGTTGATTCTCTACCAGTCCGAAATTGGTAAACAAATAATTTTTTTTTATGGAATTTGCATGCTTTATGGAATTGACTTGTTGGGCAACTTGGAACTGTGGTGCTTTTGATTGTTGTGAATGACAGAGGACAAGAATTAGCATGCATTATGGAATCGGCTTGTTAGGCAACTGGGTACTGTGGTGCTTTTCATTGTCATTTTGTCCTTTTATTCCATTTCAGGGAGTCATCACTCAACTCTCAGAACAGATATCCACACTAAATGAGAGGATGGATGAGTTTACAGCCCGCATTGAAGAGATGAATTCCAAGTTCCTTATCAGGAGATCTTCTACAAGCCAACAGAACCTGGCTTTGCAAGCTGAGGCCAATGGCGCTACAACCACATCTCTATTCATGTCAGGCTTGGGCAATGGTACCTTAACTGGATCTCTGCTCCCAAATTCTTCTTCTTCTTCCCAGTTGGCTAAGGACTTCCAATTGATAGAAGAGGTATGCTTTCAAAACTCTCCTTCTTTCAATGTTTTTCTTATATATATATATATATATATATATATATATATATATCAGTTGAATATGGTCAAACTACCATCTTCATCATCCAAGCCTTACACCCAACTAAGCGGAGTTGCCTGCATGAACCCCATCTGTTATATTTTCTGATAAGAAAGGGTTTTTAAAAATCAACATGGAACATACTTCCTCTTTCTTAGTCTTATATGGAGGTGCTTATCATAAACAGATAACAGTCATTGCACGAGGTCAACGCCAAGTCATGCGTCAATTGGACAACCTAAGCAATCTTCTTCATGAGCACTTTGGGGAGCTTTCTCGCCAAGGAAGAGTAGATGACAACCACAGAATGACAGATGTTGATTTATTGAGAAGCCCACTTTTTCTTACATTGGCGATAGGTGGTATCAGCATATTTCTGTTCAAGGGTCTGTATCGACCATGAGTCCTATTTCCTACATCCAGACACCAAATATTAGATGGTTTGCATTTCTTTCAAAATGCATGAATGCCTATTATTCAGTGGGCCTTTCCTTGGACAAGGTGGATTGGTCAGAGTGCCTTCTAAATCGACTTTAACAACTGTTGTACATGGATTAGGATAAAATAACACGCCCTTGGAAGTTTCCTTTTTTTTAAGTCGACCACACAAATTCCTTGGTCAGGATAAGGAACAAGTCTTTGAGATATTTGTATACTTGTGCTGAAGAATTCTCGAATTTTGAAATTAAATGTTCATTCTGACTGAAATATGGTCCTTTGTTTTGCATTTTTTTGTTATTTTTTTCTGAAGAGCTTTTATGCATTGAAGAAATCTCACTTACGGTCATGAAAAATGTTTTTTCGCAGAAAAGCTTGCTTCATGGCAAATGAATTGATACCCTTACGGTTGGCCTTGTCTAGGCCTTTGCTGTATTCCTCTCTTTAATCCATATGGGTTATTAAGATCAGTAATTGTTTATGCCAAATTCAGTTATTGGAATCAATAAATTCAAGTGAATTTGTATTTGGCCCTGCTCAATTATGTTGTCAAAATCTGTTGATCTCTGCCTGGTCAACATTGCAGAGCCTGAGCTAGGTACTTTTAGCCTTTTGGTTAAGCCAACATCATCTATTTGTACACAAACCCAGAGAAGGTGCGGCTCACCTGAGGATTGGACCTCTTATTTGTGCAACCGACCATCTTCATAATGTGATGGTCTCTGCAAAAATGGAACGAAAAAAAAAAAAGAAAAATATGTATGCGCGTGCGAGTAAAGCTGAGTGCATGTGTGCATGCTGTGATCTGTTGTGTGCCTGCTGATGATAGACCAAGTATTGTGGTTTGCCGTTGGATTATGGACTTGTAGTCCGACTTTCAAATTTCCAATATATGTAAAAGCCCGCATTTCAAAATAAATGCTAGGAATTATGGTCTTGGCCACATCTCTGGATCCACTGGTTTTGGCCCCATGTGTGGATTAATGGGTGTGATCTCATCTGTGGTTTCTGCATTAGAGGTAAAATCCTGGGAGTTTTCCAATCCCTCTGCTCAACTCCATCATCCATGAACTTAAGAATTCAAATAGGGTGGGTTGTTCAGTACTTGGTCCTAAAGTTGGTTAATACTTATTAATATCTGGGCTTTAATTAGATAGGTTAACCTTTTCAGCTATCAGAGCCTGGTTGGTTACCAGTAGGTCATGGGTTCGAATTCCCACGGACATGCCCCGAGTATGTGCGCCTAGAAGCGTGGTGAGGTGGGTTGTTCGGTAATTGGGTCCCGCAGCAGCGTGTGATCCCACTGACAAGTGTGGTAGCAGCAGGGTCCTACAGCGGGTAAAGACTTACGCAGTGTCTGGGCCTTGCCTTTAAGAGATTAGCCTTTTCAACCCAAATGGTATCAAAGCCCTTGATTGTACGAAGTGAAAATTTTCTAATTGAGTAGTAGCACAATCTATGACATTCTTTCTCTATTCCAAGAAACAAATAGAACCATCTCACATTATTCATACAAAGCCTGTTTGCGAGACTGTGACTCCTTGCACAAAATCACAATCCTGTCCAAAGCTGCACTCCCTGAACAAACAATGCATGAAACACTCACCCTACTCTAAAGGTCAGTTTTCTCAATCATATTTGTACAATCGGATATTGCCACCACAAACCATTTGGATTGCTGATATACTATACAAAATCTTGGAACTGGAATTCGGGGCTGCTTGCAGAATCTGGATGTGGTGGAAACCTTACAATTCCTTTGCATCCATGGCCTTTTCTTTGGTCTTTTGCGTCTCTGTTCTGGGATTTCACCTTGGCCCTGAAAGCTCCATTGCTTGGGCAAGTAAGGAAGAGTCATCAGTGAGATCAGAGTATCTCTCAGACGAGGAGAATTCATGGACTTTGCACTTGTGTACTTCAGCTCTCTGGGAAGCTTCCCATCTCTCCGCAAGTCCATCACCTTCTAACATTCTAACCACTTCAGACATCTTGGGTCGGTGCCCCGGAAGATATTGGGTGCATAGGAGAGCCACTTGGACCATTTCTTCGAGCTCAATCCTGTCATAGTTGTTCTTCAAGTCCTTG
Source organism: Pouteria campechiana (assembly GCA_036873735.1). Lineage (NCBI taxonomy): Eukaryota > Viridiplantae > Streptophyta > Magnoliopsida > Ericales > Sapotaceae > Pouteria > Pouteria campechiana. The sequence continues at coordinate 16,348 of JAYJMB010006378.1, read as the reverse complement.
TCAACGAGCATGTCGAGCTTCTTTTCCTGATGGATTTTCTTCACCTGTTATATGGCATGGTTTGGTATTAGATCCAGATATGTGGTATCTTGACATTATTGAAAATAGGAAGTTGAGAGAGAATGAAGAGACAGGCACAAATTGCTTGAAAGTTTCATTTCAGGATGCTCCCATTTAAGGTCTTCAAAAATCGTCGACTATTGTAATACTCGTAGGCAAGCAAAGAAGGCAACCGTGTTGCAAATATTTCACACTCATTCAACAAGAATGTGTATATGCAAATAAGTATGCAGTGACAAAGGTAAATGCTGAAGGAATGTAAGTTCAGAAAGAAACAAGATGAGTTCATGTTACCCAATCAAGCATGGCCCCTTTTTGATTTGCTGCCTTGCCAAACTCTAGAGCTCTCTGACCAGTGATCAGCTCAAGGAGGAGGATTCCAAAGCCGAAGACATCTGTTTTCTCTGATGACTGGCCTGTGGAGAGATACTCGGGAGCTATGTGACCCACTGTGCCCCTCACAGCAGTTGTTACATGGGAATCTCTATGATCCAAAAGCTTGGCCAATCCAAAATCTCCCACAACTGCTTCACAATAGTCATCGAGCAGTATATTGGCAGCCTTTACGTCCCTGTGAATTATCTTGGGATCACATTGCTCATGAAGATACAAAAGGCCTCTCGCTGCCCCAAGTGCTATTCTCTTTCGAGTACCCCAATCCAATGCTGGTTTAGCTGTATAACAAAAAGAAGACAAGATGACAACCTTGCTCAAGCCCAGAAAACAAAGTTTTGAATCATCTGATTCAGCTTTAGAAGAGAAAAGACAGACATGCCTGCATTCATGATGCTGGTTAAGCTCTCTTGAGTTTTTTTTTTTTTTCTGTAAAAACTGGAAATTATTGGATGAATGAGCGGTGCTTCCATTCCTACAGTGCACATATATAACCATTGTAGTAGTGGCACCTCTCGTGCAGGCATTAATCCATTTCAATGACCCTTAATAATGTTGGGGCTCCTCACTGCAAACACATAGTTATGAATGTATCTTACCCTTCAGTCGAGATGCAACACTTCCATTTGACATATAGGGATAAACCAGAAGCCTTTCTGTGGCTGTCATACAAAACCCATAAAGTCTTAGCAGGTTTCTATGCACTGCCAAGCTAATCATCTCCACTTCAGTTTGGAACTGAATCTCCCCTCCCACAGCATTTCCATCCTTGAGCCTTTTAACCGCTACAATTGCCCCATCTGGTAGATAGCCTTTATAGACATTTCCAAAACCCCCTTTTCCAATCAGATTCTTGCTACTGAAGTTGTCTGTTGCAGTCTGAAGCTCCCTGAACTGAAACCTCTTCAAATTTCCAAGAGAGATTTCCTCATGATGTTGGTCTGGAAAAGAAAATCGAGGAGACATTACGTCAAGCCAAAAACAATATAAATGAACAGATCCAGATTAGTATCAATTCAAACAATCCAGACCAGTAACACATCATGCAACTGCAGATTTTTGAGGCTCAAGATCTCCACATTATTTCCAACTAGATAGGATCCTTCAGGCAGGTTCCACGTTGGCACCTGTGCTTGCCCGTGGGAGCATACAGCTCCATGTATAGAATCAGCAAACATCCAGACAACATACCGCTTTATTATAGGCCTACTTGTTTCATGTCATATATTAACGGGGTGTGTTTGATCGCAAAAGATACAATCAAACTTCGTGACATTTCTCATTAATCATCTTAATATGTAGACACCTCCTAATCACATCAAATTTTCTGTCTTTTCTATGAAACCATCCTTGTTTTTGTTTTCCTTGATCCTTCTATTCTCTGTATTTTTTTAGTCGCCACTTTCTTTTTTCCCTCTCTCTTGAAAGACTTACCATTTACATCCAGGAAAATCTGTTGGTTGTGCCTGTGCCTCCACCACAGAAGGAACCCAAATCCAAGAATGAGAAGACAGATGCATCCAAGGCTCGTTGCCAGAGCAAAGGCTACTTTGTGGCTTTTGGGTCTTGCTACAGGTAGAGGGCCTGCAATTTTTGGTCAATGAGATATCAAGACCAATCCTCAAAGCAAGATGACATTAAATGAAAAACTGTATGGCCATATGAGTTTGACAATTGATGCAAGCCATTGAAAGCATGTACGAAATTCAAGATTTCAGTATGGTAAATACAACAAATGGATGTGGAAGACTGAAAATATTGATGCAAGTGTCAAAACAGGTAGCTTCATTGAGTTTGGACCAAAACGGCAGAACTTCATCAATGAAAACACTTAAATGGTTATTAGGATCATTGTCTTTGTATGCCATTTTACCGATAATCCATGCCCAAACCAGTGTTGCACAGCGTAGCATTTGTTCTGTGGCATGAAAAATGGATAATGAATTCATTGGTGATAACAGATTGAATTGTTTCAATCGTCATGACTTTTAGAATCATGGCCCATTAAAATGAAGGCTTGCTATATTGATTCTCCGGATCACCATTTAAATTTGCTATAGAAGGCAGGAACCGCTAATGAAGTTCTAAGATAGGCACCATATAAATGGGCATTTCTCTAGAGGGAAAAAAAAAGGAAAGAAAAAGTGAATTAAATCAGAAAGCTTCACAAGTCCATACTCTGTGAATTAGTTAAGTTGAAGGAAAGGGGCATCGGTTCTGTTCCATTGCATTCTTGCTCGGTCCCAGTTGCACAGATCAGAGGATTTCCCACAATACTGATGCAGAAAATCAAAAGGAAATAAACAAGATGAGTCTGGTATCAAGTTTTGTCATCTATTTCAAAATGAAAAGTAGAATCTAGCAGAGCTCTTACTTGACTGTTCTAGCAGGAAATCTTGGTATCGGGCCACTCAAATTATTATACGACAAATCCCTGAAACATGGCAGTCCACAAACGGTTTTCATCCATCATTTCCCATTAACTATCGTATAATGTGTATGTATACATATATACATCAGGCATAAGCATGTTGAGTGCAAGTTGATTGGTGTATAAGTAATGAATATACACATGTCATGAGAAATGCTATATGACACCCATGTTTGTCTCTCTGTATATGTATATTATATCCTGTATTTACATTCATGTGCACATTTTATATACAGGTATGTATAATTTACATTAATGTACACATAGCATACGTATGTAAATACGAGTAACATGCTGGCGTGCTCACACGTGCACACATGCAGAGGCAGAGAGAGGGGGGGGTATGGATATTCATATGGGTAATGACATCAGCAATCAAAAAATCTTTTTCTTTTTTCTTAAATGCATAAAAAAACACCAATGGTGAATGTGAGTGCAGATGATGAATGAGCGAACCACTAGCCACAAATGGAGCTGGCAAATTTTTCATTGAAAGCGAATTTTGGCCTTCTCAAATTAACGATCCCTTCGAAAGGCCAAGGATCATGTAGCTATGGATTCCAAATCCCATGTCTTTGAGAAAGTCGCCTTTCCATGTGGCATCCACCACCCAATTGATGTCCATGGCGCATTACCACCTAAACCAAGCGCCGCTTTTGCAATATACATATTCATGAAAAGATCATATATCTTGACGACAAATATAGATCTCACGAGCAAGGTCAAGAGACCTACACAAATGCAAGCTTTGAGATATTGGCCAAAGATGAAGGAAACGCTCCTGAAAGGCTGTTGTTGTTAAGTCGCCTGGAATAATTCAAACACCCATTGACAGATTCAGTCCCAGAACTTGATTTTGAAAACTGTATAAGCATGTGAAAGACATGAAAAAAAAATAGAAGAAAGGAAACACGTACAAATTCAAATTCCCGAAATACTTGATTTAATCACATCCTACTTACAAGTATTCGAGGTTCCTGAGGTTGCCTATAGAATCGGGAATTTCTCCAGTAAACAAGTTATCAGAAAGATCAATTGTACGAAGCCTTGACAGTTTCCCAATCTCGGCTGGAATTGGTCCTGATATGTTATTGTTTTGTAATAGACTGCAACAAAGAACACTGCCCCATGAACCCATGCAAGACTAACAGCTAAAAATATGAAATTGAAACCATCTGTATGGTACTCACACTAGCTGAAGATTTGTTAAGTTCCCTATACTTGGAGATAGAGTGCCGGATAAGTTCTGGCTCGGAGTTCCTCTGCAATACCACCATGAAAAATAAACATTAGTTCATTTATTTTCCTCGATTATGTGGTTGTGTTTTGTCAGAATCATATGTTCAGTGGGATTTTTCGCAGATGGCTTCCCCCAATGATATGAACGAATGAGCAGTTTGCAACTCAAGATTGGCTTTCCACTTAAGAATTACAAGTTCCAGGCGTTACTAATCCAATGAAGGGAAGGCATAATAGTATTTCCTTGTAGAATGAAACAAGGTGTGACCAAACTATAGTGTTTGTCGATTTATGACTCATCAGAGACGATTCAAAGGTCCATTTCGTTTGCAAATTTTTGCGATTTTCTGAATCAGCAAAGCATCCCAACTCGAGTCAACCATACTAGTTGGTTGTAGTAGAGTCAGAAGGATTTCCTAGTTAAGAGCAATCAACCAAAGAAGAATGGGAAGGAATTCACTCTCGTTACTGAATCAAATTCATTCAATTAAAAGACCAAGTTCATGAAAATGTTTGCACTAGAACTTACAGCCCAATGACTAGATTGTCAGTTGAGCAAGTCACCATTGTCCAGCTACACGGATCAACAGAGTCCGGATCCCAGTTCTGAAGAACATTGTGAGGATCCTTCAATGCATACTTTATAGATATCAGAGCTTGAACTGCAATGCAAAAACAGCCACATCAGAAAACACCTCTCTCTCTCTCTCTCTCTCTCTCTCTCTCTCTCTCTCTCTCTCTCTCTCTCTCTCTCTCTCTCTCTCTCTCTCCTTTTTACCTTAAACAGAAGAAAATACTTCAATTTACCTTCGAAGTTGACACCTTTGGGAGACAGCAAACCGTCTGTAGAACTCCAAAACAAGAAAGAAACCACCCAACAGAGAAGAGCTGCCCCTCTTCTTAATGCCATTGGATCGAAACTCCCAAAAACAACAGAAGCCAGATGCTAAGAACAGCTTATGGGTACCTGAGATGCCTGTAGGGGGTCGTCTAATGGAGTCAGATGGTCAGAACCTTGATGGGTTTTCTCTGTTTTTCAGGCTGGTTTCGTGGGAGAAACTACTACTAACTGAGCTAATGCTTTCCATTACAGAATTCCAATCATGCATATATGGTGTCAGACAAAAAGAGGAAAAAAAAGAAAAGATGAAATTGAGAAGGACTAAAGGGCTTGGCAGGAAGGAAGAAGAGAGTACCAACATGCTGGCCACTGACTCATTTAAGTAGAAAAAAGAATATGTGTGTTTTATTTATATATGAAAAAGTAGGCCATTTGAAAACTGCTCAAATAGATAAAGCAAAACTTCTTAGAGTATTAAACAAACAGTTCCATAAAGAAAGATAAGGATATGGAATTTTCCAACCCAAGCGGCAAATGCCTGTGTATATTTCTATGAATTCTTAATATGCATTTGATCAATTGCGCCTGTTGATATTGTGCTCTTAGTTGCATGACAATCAATCCATCCTGACTATCCATTTCATCTACTAATCTCTTCATAGACCACCAAGAAAATATCTCACCAATCCGACGATTCTAGCGATCCTATCCCAAACTGTTAAACAGACAAGCAAAAATTTGTGAAACAGAATATATCCAATTAAAATCAACCACCCAAAAGGTGGGGTCCACATGGATTGATTATGGGTGAGAAGGATTCATATAGTCGGCTGGTCACAAGCAGTCGATGGATGGTTGCACTAGTACTACTCCAAAATAAGAATTTTTAGAAGCCGATTTCAGCATTTGTGCAAGGATTCCCGCCAAGCATTAATGGGAAGGGGGTCGGTGGATGCTTCCCAATTTTTCTCTTTGCAAAATGAGGGAAAATCTAAAAATGCTTTGTGCTGTCGCAAAGGAATGCTTGAGAATTAAAAAAATCTAAATGCGGGTGGATCACACCTTTTGAATGGAAAATGAACTTTGCATGAATGGCAGTACATCGTTTGATGCTTTGGCAACCACTGTTGAAAAATGGTCACCCATCAACTGTACCCACGTTTTTTAGTTAATCGAGACCATCCAAAACTCTAAATCGGTTATAAATGGATAATAAATCAGCAAGATGGATATCGATGGCCATTTTCAAATTTGAAACACTATCTATTGTAGTTTTAACCCATCATTTTGACTTCCATATATTATTGGCTCAGATTTTTCATGATTTCTATTTTACAAATATGTTACACCCAAAAGAAGGTTCCCCCACAATCTGGATGGTCCGGATATCTGTGTACGAGTGTCACAAGGGAGAATGATGAGGCAACACTGTTATGTAAATGGTTGTAAATTCGCAAGGGAAAAATCGTTAGAATCCTTGTTGTATCCCACCATGCATGTTACAGGCAACGAAACATTCAAAATGAGTTTCTCAAACCCATTTTGTGCCATGCCAAAAGGCATGAATCATGCAATTATACTTCCTTGATTTTGCAATTTGAAGCTTACCAAGAAAATGACATTGTCCAAGTTTTAAGCATTCCACCTGCCAGCCCAGAGTCCCAGACACTGCATGGCAGAAATTCACCAATCTCTGTCAGACGTAGTATATGATTGCTAGTAGCATGGAATCAGAGAACAGAAAATGAAAGCTAGAGGAAATAAGCAGATGGATGAAAATATATACTGTGTGGGGCATGACCACTCACTCAAAGTCCTGGATATGAGTGCAGGAGAATTGCCTGCAAAAGGGAAAGGCATTAGAACACACCTGTGGAACATGCAACACTGGAAAACTTTGGGTATCATCATCTCACACTTGCAGAGAAGTTTCTTGTAAAGCCATGGTCATATCAACACTAAAAATGCATCATTGTTTTCATAATATTTTATATGGGTTTGTTTAATTTGTATAGCATTAAAGATAAAGAATGTAAAAGGTAAGTATAAAAGAAATATGGGGTGATTTCAGCCATATAAAATGAACCATAGATCGACTTTATAGATAAAAAATAGAATACAATATTTGAAAATATAGACAGTAATAAGAAAAAAAATGCTATGGGACAAATAAACCTACCATAAAAGGTGTATAAAAACACAACTTTGATTTAAAATAAACTCATTGATTGACCAAGTGGATTCAGACCAAAATCCTGATTAATTGTATAAAAATTTATTTATCTTATCTTTGTTCATTTTATGACTGATATAATTATCTATATTAATGACATTATTTTTTAAATTTTCTTTTATACCTTTTCAAAATTCCCAAAAAAAAATTCATAAGCTAACCACATCTCTCAATATAGCCTACTTTTTTTGACAATTTTATTTCAACCAACTGGCCAAGTCTCCTTATATCTTAAAATTGTCCAAGCTCATGTATACAAAATTCAAATGACAGGGCCATCCAAGCCAGCAGCATCGCTGCACATGTGGACTTACATTACAACAACTACATGTACCAAAAAGTGCCAAAAAATCAAATTAATAAATTTTGCTGAATTTGATATTCAATATTCCTTGTACCAACCGTCAATTTTGCATGAATTCCAAGTTTAGTACAACTGCAAGCACAACATGGTTGTTTTCTGACTCTGTATGGTACAATCACACGGAGTAAGTGGCAAGGAATCCAACATTCCCTGAATTTGGCCATTCAATAAAGTCTCATATTCCATCTTTTTAAAGTAATTTAAAAAAGAAAAAAAAGAAAAGAGAAAGTAACCGATGGCAATCTCGAGATGCAGCGCCGAGATTCGTGCCATGTTGGATTGCACGGGCGGAGGCATGAGATCTTTGTTGGGTGCTTTCCCCATTGCAACCATTTCTGTCATCCGCGCCGCATTTTAAACCATACTCATGCACCGAAAATCTCACCATCTATGCATCACGTTTAACTTAATCTGAACCGTCAAAACAAATATTTTATTGATTAGATGTACACGCCTCAAATGTAAGACTGTTGCGTTGAGAATGGTTAACTTGGAATTAGATGAATACATGTGCAAAAAATCAAATCTGATCGGTTAATTGTTTCTTAATTACTGTTATTATAATAATTGTATGAATTTGTAATTTTTAGTTTTGAAATTGGAGTTGATTTTGGGAAAACGGATATCTTCATTTTGAGGGTATAGATGGTGGCTAGAGGCTCATGGGGTGCAAAGCTTTTATCTTGTTGATATTTGGGTCTGCTTTATTGATTCCCACAAGCCCATGAGCACACTCACACGGTGTGTTCCAGTCAGCAGACAGTCTATTCAATAAACAATTCTAAAGCAGGAATAGCTTTTAAAAGCAAAAGCTGCCAGCTCCACCTCCTACTCCTCTACACGAATCATATGCTACGTTGATACACGCGCCCTCAGCTTTGGCAAGTGGACCCATGTCCCAGCAATCAGTACCAACGGTCCGTTCTTCTGCATCATCATGAGGGGCCTCTGGATTCCATCCCCACTCGATAAGATAATCTCAGCAGTTTGATTTTTCTTCTTGCATATGGGACGGCTGACAAAAAAGATGCTAGAAGAGTCTAGATTCAATTAGGAAAGGCTATGCAGGCATTTGGGGGTTGCTCCATACAAGTGCAATCAACGACCAATGGTCTAGATTGCACGTCCATTGGCCCTGGTTGAAGGAGTTGGAAGGCTTGGATGATCCTAGATTTTGAATGTTTGGGTCACCAATCAAAAGTTGTGGATACAATTGTACCATTATTTAATTAGCTAGCCATAAATTCATTAAGGTAGAAGGGAAATGATTATATGATAATGTTATCACAGAAATTTTGATACAAATGGTCCATTTGCATGATACACGAACCTAAATTCAATTCATTCATATATGCATAGTATGACTTCCTTCATCAAGATTCGAAAGACCCATTTTAATTAGCTTGCTTAGGACGGGTTACAAAATACATCTCATTTAAAAATAAGTATGCAACCATCAAAATATATTCTTATTTGTTCTCGATTACCAACCGTGTACCAATGGTTGCTTAAAAATCTAATATTAATGAATACCCCCAAAATCCCTTGGAAATAAACATCTCAACGCTTTGATCAACGCATTCACGAATAGAACCAAGAAGTGAAAAAGAGATAAAGTCCATAAGAAAGGTCGAAACAGGCCAAGCAGCGGCTAAAATGGTCTAATATGGAAAGATGGTCCGAAGAAAGAAGCCGAGGAGTGGAACAACAGTCAGCTTTGGATGTTCTTAGGGCAACTCTAAGGTTTTCTTAATCATGACTTGTTTATATATTTATTTATAAGTACAACATCTTTGTGCCAACTCGTCTCCGAAATTCACATGATATGTGGTGATAGTAGTTGCTTTGGAATATTTTTCCATGCAAATGGGTATTAATATAGTTTCATTCCTTGCAAAGTTAATTGCATGACGATAGATTTCCACCATGGGTGAAAATTATTTAGGATTATCTTAACATTGCGCATATCTCCAGCTCCACATGGCCATAAAATTATAAATATCTCTTACGCTTTGAATTGTATGCATGTAAATGCATTATCATGAAATTGCTATTAATTCAAGATTAAGCACAAAGCTCTGCTTGGCCATATAATCATAAATACCTAAAAGTCTTTTATACCTTTGGTACAGTCCACGTAAGGGTAGGCTAAAGGGAATTTCATAGTCTGAATAGATAGTTGAGTTTTTCATATTAAACAAGATTGACAACTATCCAACTTTTGGAGGGTGAAAATATAGATAATAACAAAAATAGAATTATTAAAGTAATTAAGCTAGATAAATATAATATCCACTATTATTTAGACATGGAATTTGTTTGTTTAAACATTGTTTTCCTTTCGCCAAATGCAACGTAGATCTATTTTGTAATTGCATAGGCAATAACCTTTTACTTTGTTCATCTTTGTTTTCTCAAGGGCAAATTTAAATCAGGCTTTGTACCTAGCTTGGACAGATTCATGTGTTAACTAGAGGTTTTAAGTGTTAACAACTTGAAAAATGAAAAACACCACGAAAATACCAATCAAGCAGATCAGACGGTTTCAGATTGTACAATTCTCAGACTGACAGATGATTGGACCTGCAAATGTATGATGAGATTCCACAATGGTGGCCCAAACTGTTGATTAGATTTGCCCGGATTCATAGCTCACATGCAGTTGGTTGTAGCCGATCACTTCTCTGGTTTGACCCCTTATTGTCAAAGTTGCATATGTGCTGTTCAAACACAGGTGTTTGGCTGAACGCGGTGGTCTTTGAGCGAAAAAAGGGGTCAAAGAAGAGAAAGAGAGAGATTTGACAAGGGTTCCATGAAGAGCTGCGTTAATGGATGGCCCCAAATGAGTTAATGGATGGCCCCAAATGAGTGGGAAATCATGTCTTTCTCTTTTCCTACAGGTGGTTGGATGGTTGGTTGGATTTGAGCGGAGGGTGGAAAGAGGAAGAAGAAGAGCTGATTCCATGATTCTATGAGTAGACACCGACATATTTATTATGTTTTGGCCATGCAAATAAAAGCAAACACCCCTCCAAAACAACAGACTGTGGTTGATGGCCATGGCCCTCACCTTGTCTTTTCATCACACAACCCAACTACACAGGTGGGATTCTTGCTTTGTCCCCACTCCAGCTTAAGGACATTGCTGGATTTGACTCTCTAGACAAGTATGCATGGAACAAGTGTTACTTTCCATTCACCTCAAAATCTCATCACCTAGTCTCCCAAAACTCGCTGGGTCAACTTGGCTCAAATTTTACTTATGATATTAATCCAATCCAGCAATTTCAAGAATTTCAAGCGAAATCTTGCTGAAATTCTTGTTTTGGATCAATGGCGAAATATTCTCGCTAAAGAACAATGGGGATTCAAGAGGATGGGAGTAATTTTTGAGAAATTGGGAAAATTATCAAAAATTTACCCAAAGATCTCCAGATATTGTCTGATTTCATTGAAATTTTTGAGAAAATGCAATTTATGAAAATAAAAGTTTGAAGTTCAGAAACCCTAAAATGCAAGCCCTAAAATTTCGAAACCAACCACTTGTCTCTCCAGTGCCAATTTTTTAACCCCTTTGCTAATTTTTCAAAAAAATAATAACATTTAGACCATCGATTACAAGATTATTATGGATAGGAAACATTGTCAACTTTCGATTCAACCATTTTCTATCCCAAAATAATTTTGTAGTTTCTAAATCACAAAAGGAGGTTTCAAAATCCATTTTGGAGTGGGTTTATAGTAATTTTCAAGACTAAAATCAACAAATAAACACCCAACTCTCCTCTCTTCCATCAACAGTGCCTATAACCCAATTATTCTCCTTCCAATTTACCCTATTAGCTTTGAAATCACCACTGAAATGGTCGAAATTGGTAGGATATTGTTTGAAATTCACATTCAAGCAAATTTTGGTATAATATCTGAGAAAGAAAGCTGTTATGCGTGTTCACAGCAAAAGGGGCTTGTTCATCAATTTGACATTGAAGCCTAATCCGTTTACATGAATTATTTTTTTACCCATTTGGGCTCTTAATCAGCAATTTTCATCCAAGTCATGTTTGTTTTTTATTTTTCTTTTAAATTTTTTGGGGTAAGTGCATTTATTATACTAATAATCATTATTAATCATCATATTTTAGTATTTTATTAATAAATTTTTCATCATATGAATTAAAATTGGTTGTAAATTGGGTTTTCTGTTTAAACTTCTAAAACATATGAGAAATAAATTTTTAAAAGTTTATTTAATTTAAAGAATATAAATATTATTTAACAATAATAAAAACTAATTAATTATATTATCCCTTATCATATAATTATTTATAAAGTTAGCTTTTAATATATACATTTATATTTTTGTAAGTTATAAAAATAAATAGTTTATAATATGATTTTTAAAAATTATAATATTGAAATTGCAAAAATTATATCTATAAAATTACTAATAAAACTTACTAGCCTTCATGAGTTTCTTTTTGATGGTGAAGTATGGTGATAACATACTTTATGTTATGTGCATTAGTAGTATTTCACAGTTGATATCTACTTTATTTGTTTCTACATCATTAATATATTTTCTTTATGTCCTATATGTTAATATTTAAAGTGATATTTTTTATTCTAAGTATGAATTCAAATTTATCATGATTTATTATGAAGTTTTATGAAAGATTTTTTAATTTTTTATATTTATTATATATATATATATATTAGCAAAATAGTTCGATAAAATTTTAAACATTTCTCTGAAATTAGTAAAAAAAAATTTCTTTTAGACTTAGCAAAATTTAACCTTTCAATGAATTTGCAAACACTGATACAATTTTAGAGTGACCACATTTTTCTTGAGTTTTCTTTTTCGCCCAAAAATTCAGCTTGAGCGAACACACCAAATAATTAAATTGATGTCTATTGATTCCTATGGCCTATGATTTTTCTTTTAATACAGCCTAAACTAGGACTTCATAGGATGCCTAGCTACATCACTATCTTGCATCCCATTATTAAGGAATAAATACCTTCTATTATTGGTACATATGTGATTCTTATCTAATTGGTACCAACTCGTGAGAGAAAGGTGGCATTGAGGGCCTTAAAATATGCTGCTTTTCATCATATCTATACATGATGTTTCTCGTCTAAGTGGAGTTAGTAGATATATGATCATTTATAAAGCTTGCATGATTCACCATTTTCCTTGCATTTTTTTATACAAACCAGTAGTGATGAAATCTTCGTCGGTCATTGGTCCTCTCCAGCATGTTGTATTTTTAAAGTATGCAAGCCCGGCAAAAGGTGGACAAACCATATGTAGATCTGATTGCTACATATGCCACAGCAATACAACACCATGTCACACCATTGGCTTTCCACTGATTTTTGTTTCCCCTATGGCTTCGATTTCCACTTTAGAAGTTCATCATGGTGTCGCCCACCTTCGGTGCTCTTGTTGAATGTCTAGAAGAAAAAAACGTGTACTTGTATTAAAATGCAGGATACAATGTTTTGCACAATCATTTCTCCTAATTCTAAACAACCTGATTCTGGGTCTACCACCCCTTTTGACTTGGACCTTACCTGACCGATATAATATCTAATCTATACAGTAACAAAGGTATATTTAGACAGTAATAACAGTACAAGAAATATAAAGAAAAACATAGAAGAGATATGGGGTAATATCAGCAATATAGAAGTGATGTCATATATAAAGTTAATCAAAATAAAATAAATAAATATTTTGGATAGAAACAGAACATAATAATAATAATAATAATAATAATATATAATGATAATAAAGTAGAATTGACAAGATAGACACATGTCACTCGAAAGTACAAAAGAGAATTTTTATACAAACACACCCAAATGAAAAAAAAATAAAATAAGAAGAAAATTATTAAATAATATTACCCATATAATGAATAAAAAAGTACAGTACTTTATTAGCAAGTGGATGAGTTGATCATTTAGATGACCTACCAGGCATAGGTGAGTCATAACTAGATTTTACGTCCAAACGAGTCAAGGTGAATGGAAGATTCAAATTGGATAAAAAGGAAAAGGCATAGTGATGATGAATTTGAACAACCAACACAGTCACAGTTCCAACCCATCCTGGGGTAAAGCTTGTGATGGGGGGGACAACATGTCTAAAGTTGCACTTCTCCACTTATTAGCTTGAACACTTTGAATTTACCTGATGGATCCCTTTTTTTTTTTTTTTTTTTTTAAATCCCTCCAACCCACTCAATGTGGCACGTGTGCGCAAGGTTAGGGAGATCATGTGGGGCCCACTATTTTGAGGTCAATGTGGGTGATCCACAATACATATTTAATTTATATGCCTTCATTTATATATAAATGATTGATTGATTGATTTTGCCTGATTACAGCGTGTCACATATATACATACATCGCGTGCATTGCTCTGATCTTGCACGTGTGAAGAGAAAGATGGAGTTGTGGATGAGAACGGCCGACACGTTGAGCATGAAACCAAATGAAAAATTCCATAGATGATTTGCTTTTCGTTTTTTACCTGCTCAAGGGCAAGCTTTTTGTTCCAGTCATCAAAGCAAATCTACCAGGTGCCCCTCCAAATGAAAAGTTTCACAGAATAACAACCGATTCTAATTTATTCTAAGAACACCCCCCAGACTTTTGAAAAATAGCCAAATAGCACATGTGAGAGTATGAAACTCATTTTCGCCGATGGAGTAATGCTTATGTGAAACAGGTTTTAACCCATCATTTTTACACACCATGGAACTAGAGTTAAATTGAAGCCACCCACCACATTTGGAATTATTTATTTTGTCAAGAAATCAAAAAATATATTGACTAAACATATTTATAGACCTCAACATTATAAATAGTATTTTTTTATGTTTATTTTGTCCTGGCGAAGCTTTTAATTAAGGGGGCAATTGGTTGAATTGAAAAAAATAAAAAGAAAATAAAATAATATCAATAGTGTAAAAAAAGAGAAGCTAGTAGTATTGAAAGCATAAGTAATGCTAGGAAAAAACTAAAATTGTTATAAAAGGTATTTTATAAAATTAAATGTTGAAAAATGAAATTTAAAATAAAAGTTTAGAATTAGTTTTTAAAATCATAAAAGCATATATAAAAACTGTTGCGATAAAATATTTCGGTTTGTTAAAAAACGATTAAGTTCCATAGAAAATCTCAAGAAGGCCAATTCCATTCCATTGAAGTATTTCTCTTCTCCATACATAAGAGTAAAAATGCACAAGATCCAAACCTTTCAAATCAACCGTTCCAACCAGATTCTCTGCTTCCCCGAAAATCTCTTCTATTTGGTTTTTTCAACCATCTAATCAGCAAAATTTCTGCCAGCGGCCGTTGTCTTCATGTCAAAAGCAATGTGCGTGTGGCCAGATCTGAAGGAGGCGCAGGAGCATGGAAATTCCCTGCCCCCAAAGAGCACCAGATCATCACTGGCTGGGCCCCAAAGGGCCGACAGGGTTAGGAACCCAAATCTGGCCCCACACGGCCAAAATTAACGTCAGCCATTGAAATTACAGCCTGTCGTTCTGATTTGATCAGGACCGCTGAAGAATTTAGCTGCTTTCGAGGCCCCATCAAATGACAAAACCATACACGGCATTTCCTTTGTCTGAATCCTTTTGGATTCAACGGCGTTACAAATCATTCTTCTCGGCTGACAGCGAAAGCTGTTGCGTCAGAAGAAAAAGAGCACGCGGCTGCATCGAATTTATATACACGTCACTCATCATCTACGCGTGGAAAAAATCTTTTCTAATGATCGGATCGATTGACATTATTTTTCACTCCTTGAAATATGGTTATATTTATAAAAATGAGATTATATTTCAATATCCATTAATTTAAGAAAATATCATATAAATGAGCCTCTTTGATATTTTTCGCAATCCAATCCTTTGATTTTACTTTGGAAGGGCATCTACATCCCGTAAAAGAGCGACTTGGAAAGGTTAGATACACTCTATTTGTATGCATTGAGAAGGAGGTGGCACAAAACATTCATGCAGCAGCATGTATTTTAGCATTTTTGTTGATTAAAAGCTGGCCGATAGGTTAAGCTTTTCCTTCGATTATTGTTAAAAGCGGCATAATCAGAGCCATTGGTTAAAAGCGTCTGCCGATGTAGATAAATTGGTCTGTTTCCTTTTTGATTCATGGGAAAAACCACGTGTATGGCCATCATTCACAGATCACGGAGGACAGCTGAGTCTTTCTGCCTGTGCTCGTGATTGATCCAGTCCGTTCATCTGTGAGATCCAGCCACATGGATCTCATGGAAATGATCTCAACCGTTGAAACGCAGCTGAACATCTAACTATGGTCCAAGAATCTTTTTGATTTATTTATATATTTTGAAAGGAAGGCAGAGAGATTTTGAACCGTCCATGGACTAATCTTAATTTTTTGTATCAGCAATCAACTTGAAAGCTGTGATTTGGACAGTTGAGATTGACATGCACGTGCGAGCTGCCTTCTCTTTCCGGTGGGTGCATGCAAGCGCGCGTGGGAAGAGTCCCGCCACCCTCGGAAAGGAAAAGATCCGTTGCGGAGCAGGTAGAACAGAAAATGGAATGCTGAGCCCAGCGGGACCCACCAGTATTCCTAATCCCACCCGTCGTTTTTTTCTTGTAGTAGATGCCTCCATTTAACCCGTTTTTGTTTTCTTTAATCACCCTTTTTGATTTTCTAACCGTCTTGCAAATCACGTCCCACGTTAGAAAAGACGTGATATAGATGTGCTGGATGGTGTAT